>APFE031167095.1:1026-28014 GCA_000404065.3 Pinus taeda | reverse complement strand
AATGGGAGGTTCTTGTAAGAATAAAAAGTTGTTAAACCTTCATTTTAGATTAATTTACATATGAATCCTCTACACTTATCATCAGCCAAAACTTCTATGGACCCAAGTTTTCGTCATGCACCCAATGTAGTGGGGCTACATCAATGATATACAAAATAATACATGACTTTGATTTCCATTGACCCATACATAGTTAATGATAAGACATAGTAGACACCATGGATCTCTCCATGAACAATATGCTAGCACGATAGAAAAATAAAGGTACATGGATTTTACATCTGCACATAAGTGTGCTCTCCTCTACGCAAGCCCAAAATAATGATATAACATAAGTACATGATGTCCATGAGAAATGACATATGCTCCATACAAAAACACCAATGAAGATTGAATACATGACATGGTCATCAAATATATATCCTCCATAAGCAAAGATATAAGCTCTAAATGTATTAACAACAATAATAGTACTAACCATAGCATATGCTAGTGTATTTCCACTATCAACATCTTGATCATAAACAAATATCTCACCATCAACATGAGAGTAACATATTTTCTACATATACAAGAAACAATGTAAATCATCATGTCTTGGCCATCCAAATACATATCAGTAGAAACATGTGTCATACATATAGAAATATAATACATAAGCAATAATATGCATACTCTAGATGTGCTAACTCCAACATATCATCTGATTTCCATGGCAACTACACATGCATGGAAATACATGACAAAAATATGATCTAGCAGTATGAGAAACATCAATATGCCAAGTATGTTATGCAAGGACACCATCTTGCAATATATGGTAGCAAAAAAAAAATTCTCCCCTGTATCAAATCAAGGTAAAAAATATGCACAAAAAGCTTCTCCATAATGCACACAATGCCAACACTCTCCAAGTCCATTTGGAAGCACAAATTCTCCCCTTGAATGTGTGATTCTCCATCAAACCTAGATAATGCACATAAAAAAAATGTATAGATGCCACATGATAAAACATATCAATTGGAAACTAATATACAACTGCTCCAAGACTAAAAACAACACATATGTGGTTGATCTGAATGATGACAAGCTGAAAATGAGAATAGATGAGAAATAAAATTAACACTTCAAACCTCATGAACTCCCCCTGAACTCATGCATCTCTTACAATATGTAGATTTGTCTTCATGTAATATTCAAGATATGGCCGCACATCCAAGAACATACATGCAACTCATGATGCAACCATATGCACTGCTTGAGACCATGAATTCCTCCATTTTTTATGGGAGTCCCTTGCTGCTCTTTTGTCCTCCAAAAGTTTATTTGCTGATCTTTCTTTTTATTGTGTGGTTTCCCTTACATATTCTCCTCTCTCTGATTGTATCTCATGTAACACCTGGGAAACTTAGAATCCTTGTCCTTATGGCCAATATTTTCACACACAAAATATCTTATGTGACCAAGGATAGAGGCATAGGCTGATACCTTTTGTTGATCTGATTTTTATTCCTTATATGTGCCTTGCAATCAATATCATTATGGCCAAAATCATTACATGAGAAACAATAACCATAAAAAGGACTATTATACCTAAAATATGGTGATATTCTTTGCATGTAGGCTTGATGTTGCTTCTCCTTTGGCTACTCCTTTTGATGAGAGGGTATGATTTCTTCACTATTGCAATTTTCTGCCATATGTCCACGTTTTCGACAGTTGTAGCATTTTCTCCTTTTTTAATCTTCTTTCGGTTTCTCTTATTAGGTGAGAGGATTTTATCTCTTTGTCATGATTTGCTAATTTATGTCCATGTGCTCCACAATTATTATATTCATCAATTTGTTCTTCTTTTTTGACCTTCTTTGTTTGTTCTTCTGCTTCTTGCATTGCCGCAACTGATTTTTCAAATTTGAAATCTCCTCTTTATAGGCACACTCCTTTTCATCAAAAATTTGTAATAATTCTCTCTTATCTATATTTTCAGCCACGAGCCTTTGAATTTGTGCTTTTAGTGTAATTATCTTGAATTTCTCTTTGTCCTAATCTATTTCTGCTATCTCTCAAGATTGGTGCTCAATCTATCACTACTATCGCTAGGGATTTCATCTTCTTCTTCTGTGTGATTTGTATTTCCATATTCTTTTTGTGAGGAGGCTTCATTTATCACTACAATATGTGTTGAATCTTTTCCATTTTTCTCCATTTTTAAAATCTGCAATTTTCCGCCAAGATACAAACTTTGCAACCTCTCCAACATCTCTTTTGCAGTCTCACAATGTCTCATAAGAAGAATGTCATATTTTGAAATCCCATTCAAAATAATCCCTTTCACTTTATCATTCAATTCATCTCTAAATCCATATTCTACTAATAAGAAAATATTTTCATCAAGAGACATCAAAGACATTTCTAATTCAACCTTTCATGTTCCAAATTTACCTTTATGAAACATTTTAATTCCTTGCTATTCCATTTTGAAAAATTTGCAAAAATTTGCCAAAATCTCCCAGATCCACTCTATAGTGCTCAAACTAGAATTGAGAGTCTTACTCTAATACCAATTTTTGGAAACTAGATCACTAATGGGGGGGTGGGGTGAATCACTAATGAAGGCACTTATAATTTATTTCTCCAAATTATTATTCTTTAATCATGCATAAACTAAAACATAAAGGTAGAGATCAAAGCATCAAACATAAACATGAAGCCATAAAAGCATTCAACAAAAAGAACACAAATATTTTTGTTGGAAAACCCTCTCCAGGGGAAAAAAACCTACCCGCTGCTGCTGCGCTTCTCAAATATTCATTATGCTAAGTAATTTATTTACATAGAGTTACAACTGGCTACTATCAATTGGATATCTCTTTCTTATGTGGATCTACAGAATACCATCTATTGGAAGCCACCACAACCAACTATCCTTGCCTGATTACTCCTGAACTATTAAATGACTCTACATACTCCTATCTACTGGAAGCCACCAGGACCAACGATCATGGCCCATTTTCTTCCAAACTATCTAACTACCATTGGATTGAGAAAACTTCTCACTTATATTGAATTCATCAAAGTCCTCTAACTCCACTACTCTACGTGGTTCTTGTTTCATACATTTTCGTACTGGAGCCATGAACTGCTCAACATGAGCACTGCAACAATGTATCATCAAGGCACACAATCAAACACCAAATCCATACCACAAATTGCAACACAATCTCACCAACACTTCATAAAATAGTTTGATCAACTCATTAGAAAAAGCACTCTCCATAATAAGTAAAACTGATCACAACCGAATGCTATACTCAAATGATGAAATGTACAACATGTTATGAGAAAACATTCTCCAAATACACCTGCAAACAAACTCTATTTCACCTCCTTGATTTTTGAACAAAATAATGACTGAAACATACTTCAACTAACAATTGCAATGCCTATAAACTGCATCAGAAAATTTGCATCATGCAACTCTCACAGCTTGCACGCAATTATCCACTCTCACACTCACTCAACAGATTAAAAGAATCAACCATATTGATCCGAAATGGATCCTTAAATTGTCTTAAAGCTACTTGAACTCTGTAAAAGCTCATACCAAAGTTTAAAGCCTTATGGATGTCAAAACCTATTAGAAATAACCTCTGAATAATGGCCATTTTTGAGCCAGCATGGAGCAACGAGGACCTTCGGTCAAAGCACATTGACTGAGGCCCATGGAGACCACACAGTGGCACAAACTAGCAGTTAGGAATTCTAGATCAAAAAATGGAGGTCATTTCTGATGCGTGATTAGCGCAAAGTTCTAATCACACATCGCTGAGAAAAACCCCTCGAAATGGAAAAGCCCTGAGTGCTCGGTCATAAGGGAAGCCAGAGAACCGTGGGAAAAGTGCTGAAAACAGACAATAGGTCCCGTGCTCCAAAAACTGGCAGAATATCAGAGGCGTTTCGGGTGGTAAGCGAGTTTTTCAGAGGACCTAGCAATTCCATACGTTGATTGACGCGTGTCCAGTGGATGAGAGATAAAACCGTTCTCATCACGGGCTAACGTTCGAGCAAGTCAACCGCACGATAAGAGTGATAATTGTAGGATCTGGAGGCCCCAAATCTAATGGTGGAGATTGTGCTTGATGGGAAACCGGATTCGACGAAGAAAATAAGCTTCGACACATAAAGGTTGAAGTTCGATTGGATCTCTGAGTTGGCAGATGAATAATTTCACAGAGTAACCGAAGTAACGAACCATTTGAGGAAGAGCTAGCTCAGCTCATAAGGAGACAAGTGGCCACCTCTCTGTGAAGCGTTAGAGTGATGATGATGTAGAGGAGAGAATTCTAGTGGATAGAGGAAGATGATATGAAGAGCCAGGAAAGGAAGCGAACATTCTTGAGATGGATTGGCGCTAAGCCACGAATAAATAGAGAGTAAAAGGGGAGAAAAAAATAGCAGCCAAAGAAGAAGTAAGTAGACTTGGAAGTAGGGAAACCAGAGCTGAGCTCACTGTGATAGGCAGAGCCACCAAAGGTTGGAGGCAGAGCTGAAAAGCTAGAGAGCTCAATTGATAGCAACATATTGTTGTTGGAGTTTCTTGGAAGTCGAGCAACTCACAGAGGCATGCAAAGGCCAAGAGAAAGAGCTTAGAGAAGCCAGAGCCAAGAGCCAGAGTGAGCGCTAGAAGTGGGAGCTGAGAGCCAGAACCAGAGCCTGAGCCACAGAGCTAGAGCCAGAGTCAAAGTCAAGAGCTAGAGCTAGAAAACTGAAGAGCTCCAAGAGCCAAGGTATAAGATGGTGTTCTGAGCCCAAATTTCCTGCGTAAAACATTGGAGTTAAGTGTAGCACTTGTAAAAGAAATATTACCATAATCTCAAAGAGCCTAATCGAGTTGATTAGAGCTCAAGGAGACGTAGCCCAAGATATCAGGGTGAACTCCATATTATATTGTTGTCTTATGTGTTTGTTTTTACTGCTGCTTTAACAACTGTTATATGCATATATATATAATAATATATATATATAATATATATAAATATATATATATCAGTTTAAGTACCTCCCATATCAGCACAAAACGACAAATTTTAAAGTAAATAATCAGCTGAAAAACCAATACAAGCACACACCCATATTTTTAAGCATTTCTTAATTATGCATTGGTTAATCATTAAGACTTGGGAAAATTTAAAGCTTTGGAAGTGGGAGAGGTTCTTGTCAGTTAGACAAGAAGCCTAAGAGCCCCATTTTCAGATCATGTGGTATCAGAGCATAAGATTGATTAACCCCACCTTCAAAGAAGATCGCAACAAAATGCTTGATTGACAGGTGTTTTGACAGTCAAGGATTGATTGCCTCATTGATTATATGCTTGGTTGCAGACTGACTATTGCTTGAGTTTGCAAAGGTGAAGGGAACGCTATTGATAGCTCAGTCGAGGAAGGACAAGAAGGAAGAAGAACTGAAGGCATTCTTCTATCCCAAAGGACCTCAAGGCAATCCTTGAAGTGCAAAAGGTTATTGCAAGAGGTTACTGGATAAACTCTTTAATAATCTTGTTTGAAGTTCTTTAGTGCATTTTGAAATGACAACTTCTACAAATTCTTCTTGCTCTCTAAGTTCCTTTAATGGAGACATGAAGCAAGAATTTTCCATTATGATGGATATGGTGAGAGAAATGTATGAGGATGGAAGGAAGAGTAGCATACTTAGAGAGCAGTTGAATTCCATGGAGGAAGAGAAGAAGATGCTTTCTGGCAAATTGTAGGAAATGGAGAGGCAACTTCAAATTACAAATATGAATGTGAAAAGGATGCATGAGTTGGAGTCACAACTCTTTGTTGCAAATGAAGCCTTGGCCAAGTATCAGCTTGAAGAAGAGGTAAACCATTCCTGTTTGTCTTCAAATTCTTTTAAAAATGCTTATATTGGTTCCTTTGAAAAACATACTAGAGGCATAGGTTCCAAGCTAATGTCCAAGATGGGCTATGAAGGAAAAGGATTGGGAAAACATGCAAAAGGTATTGTTGAGCCAATAATGGTTGAGGAAAGGCCTAAGTATTTGGGTCTTGGCTATGGACGGTCATATGGAGAGAGTTCCAAAGCTGCCATGAAGGCCATTGAAACAGTTCTGAAAAGGAGTTTCATTGCAGGTCCTATACCTCAGAAGTGTGAAGATTGTATTAAGGAGGAATGCAATAGCTCGAAGCATCATTCGCATGATGCAGATGTTCAGAAGCACACACTTGAACTAGAGAGTTGTGGAAACTCTGACAACCTTGAAGAAAGTGATGGTATTCCAAAGGGAGCCACTTCTTCATTTGCTTCACCTCCTCACGAAGGCAATAAAGTTGAAAGAGGCAGGAATAAATCTGGTTCTAAAAACATTCCCTTTGATTTTGTAAGGCATGGAAAAAGAATTGCATGTTCCTTTTGTGATTTGGATAACCATTATGTTTCTAGATGTTGGAAGAACATGGCCATATACATGAAACTTTTGATGGAAAAGAAGCAAGTAGCCAAAGGTCTAGAGGACAAGAAAAATCATGCTATCAAAAGGATGCACATGTGTTGTAGTTACTACCATAAGCAAGGGCATCTTACTGAAGGGTGTTGGACCTTGAATCCAACACTGCTTCCACCAAAGCTGAAGGAGAAGGTGGAAAAATAAAATGGCAGGGATGGAAATAAAGATTCCATGATTGATGTGGTTCAGGATGATTCACATATTAGGGCTGCATGTCTAGTGATGCATCTGTTTGCATTTCTTTGTGGAATAAATGCAAGTTGCAGGATCTTACCAAATGGTAAATAGAAAGAAGTTGAGTAGGAAACTCACTTTATTGCTGCAACAATATGTTCATTTCAGCTTCGAAAGTACGGTGTACTTAAGTGAAAGTTGATAGATGGAATGCATGCATGAGCATGAGATGCATGCAATGTTGGCTTGGGAGACGTTAACTTGGTCTTCGAAATGAAGATAATGATGAAGTGTTTCATCTTTTGGAAAAGAGTCCTAAAGGTATTTTTCCTACATGATTGACTTGAAGGGTAATTTGTTGTAAAGGCATGTTTTATTGGCTAATCATTTGTATGTAGATATAAGACATGGAAGGGTTCACAAGATGTGAAATCTATTTTTTTGTTGAAGCAGGAGTTAGCCCATGCAGTTGTTGTCTGTATGCCTGCTGTTGTTAACGGTTGTTGTTGGAAGCTTTTCAAATAGGTACAAATGAATATTTTGTGGAGAAGATGTACTTCACATTTGTTTGAGCCACCTTGGGTCAAGGATCAAGGCAAAGAAGTTCAAACTACCTTCTATAAACTTCATAGAAAAAGTTCTGCATGAAGTCAAGGAAGAAAAATGTTCTTCCCAAAATGACCAACCCATCCAAGAAGGGAAGTGGTTAAATATTTTGGCTGAGAGGCATTATGCAAAGGCAAGTGTAGGGAGGCTGAAAAAAAGAGGGTGTTGTTACTCTCATTTACTGCTCAGATTAGTATATCGGTCTTTTGGTGGACCAAAAGTTCTTTTAGTAGGAAGGCATGATCTGAATTGGATCCTTAAACTCTCTTAAAGCTACTCGAACTCTGTAAAAGCTCATACCAAAGTTTAAAGCCTTATGGATGTCAAAACTATTAGAAATAACCTATGAATAATTGCCATTTTGTAGCCAACATGGAGCAACGAGGACCTTTGGTCAATGCATGCTGACCGAGGCCCATGGAGATTGCACAGTGGCGCAAACTAGCAGTTAGGAAGTCCGGATCAAAAAACAAAGCTCATTTCTGATCGCTGGGAAAAACCCCTCAAAATGGAAAAGCCCCGAGCGCTCGGTCACAAGGGAAGCTAGAGAACCGTGGGTAAAGCACTGAAAATTGATGGTGGGTCCCGCGCTCCAAAAATTAGTGGAATATCGAAGGGGTTTCGGGCGGTAAGCGGGTTTGTCAGAGGACCCAACGATTCCATATGTTGATTGATGCGTGTCCAGCAGATGAGAGAGAAAACTGCTCTCATCACGGGCTAACATCTGAGCAAGTCAATAATGCAATAAGAGAAATAACAATAGAATTTGGAGGCCCCAGATCTAACGACGTAGATTGAGCTTGATGGGAAATCAGATTCGATAGAGAAAATAAGCTTCGGCACATAAAGGTTGAAGTCCAATTGGACTGCTAAGTTGGCAGATGAATCATTTCATAGGGTAACCGAAATAACGAACCATTTGAGGAAGAGTTGGCTCAGCTCGTAAGGAGACAAGTGGCCACCTCTTTGTGAAGTGTTACAGTGATGATGACATAGAGCAGGGAATTCTAGTGGATAGAGGCAAGCGATCCGAAGAGCGGGGAAAGGAAGCAAACGATCATGAAATGGATTGGCATTAAGCCATGAACAGACAGAGAGTAAAAGGGGAGAAAAAGAGAGCAAAAAAAGAAGCAATAAGCAGATTTGGAAGTAGGGAAACCAGAGCCGAGCTCACTGTGATATGCAGAGCCACCAAAGGTTGGAGGTAGAGCTGAAAATCCAGAGTGCTCAATTGACATCAGCATATTGTTGTTGGAGTTGCTTGGAGGTCAAACGACTCACAAAGGCATGCAAAGGATGGGAGAAAGAGCTTAGAGAGGCTAGAGCCAAGAGCTAGAGCGAGCACCAGAAGCGAGAGCTGAGAGCCAGAACCAGAGCTTGAGCCATAGAGCTAGAGCTAGAGTCAGAGCCACAACCAGAGCAAGAGCCAGAGCCAGAGCCAAGAGCCAGAGCTGGAAATCCGAAGAGCTCCAAGAGCCAAGGGATAAGATGGTGTTTTGACCCTATTGTTCCTGTGTAAAATATTGGAGTTAAGTGTATCACTTGTAAAATAACTATTGCCATAATCTCAGAGAGCCTAATCGAGTTGATTAGAGCTCAAGGAGACGTAACCCAAGATATTAAGGTGAACTCCATATTATATTGTTGTCTTATGTGTTTGTTTTTACTGCTGCTTTAACTACTATTATATGCATCTTATATATATAATATATATATATATATATATATATATATATATATATATATAATATATAATATATAATATATATATATATTCAGTTTAAGTACCTCAACATATCAGCACAAACGATAGATTTTAAAGTAAATAATCAACTGAAAAACCAATACAAGCATACTCCCATATTTTCAAGCATTTCTTAATTCTGCATTGGTTAATCATTAAGACTTGGGAAAATTTAAATCTTTGGAAGTGGGAGAGGTTCTTGTAAGTTAGACAAGAAGCCTAAGAGCCCCATTTTCAGATCACATACTATCATTGATCTTCCTCCAATACATGGTTGAATTGAGGTGCTCAACTCAATAATTACCAAGAACTACTAAGCCCAACAAACTCTATTCATACACCTGGTTTGATCAAGATTTAGTTCATTGACTTGATCAAGCCACGAACTCCAATTCATGAAGGATATTGTCATTATCAATCACATTCTAGAAGCTCATTAACATTTTTTCGACCTTTACACGATGAGTCGCGAACAAGACAAGATGAAAAAACAAATAAACACCCGATGTGTGTGAGGAATGCAGAGAAAAACATGATTTATCCCATAGTCACAGGAACAACACTAGCTTATCTCAACTGGACAAATTCATAGGCATGCTTCCTAGCGACTAGAGCCTCTCAGCCACATTCACAGGCTTGTCTCCATGAAACTATGACAAAGGATAAGAAAACTCAAACCAATTCAAGCCAGATCTCTGCAAACTTCTTGGACACTTTCATCAACTCCTAAACATACCTTAAAACCTCTATGACAAGTTTGAAATTGATGATACAGGCCAAGAATCTCTAAAATAATTAAGTGACATGCAAACCCTAGTATGCCAAACTGCTCATCAATACCAACATCTCGATCTCATCTAGTAGCAATAACAACCTATCCAAACAAATCCAACTCTTGTAGTAACATCTCTAGCACCTGTAGTAGCATCTCCAACACCTGCAGTGGCAACATCAAGTCATCCAATTGCTTCCAACACCTATAGAGGAACCTCCAACACAAGTAGCAACATATCAACACATGTAGCAACAACTCCAATGCTTCCAAGACATGTAGAAGCATACCCAACAACTCCAAAAACAACATCAAGTCATCCAACATATGTAGCAAATTCAACCTATTGAAATTCAACATAACATGCCCTACAACTATATATTCTTAGCCTCCAAATCCTACACTAAGTCATGCCACAACCAAGTTGACATCGATTCCAACCAACAAAACCAACCAGCTGAACACTGCAACAAACCAAACACTCATCACACATCATCATCAGATTAACATAAGCATATGACAAGTAGTAGCATAACCATGTTGACATGAATTCCAACAGGTAGGTCAAAGGTAACACACTTGGATACACCAAAGAATGCTACACATAAGTGTGTAATAATATGGAGAGTTTGCAACTAAATGCGTAGGCTTTTCCACCAACAATGAGCCAAAGCGCAAATTATTCCCACATTCAAAACGTGATAATATGATATATTATTTATAAGGTAAACAATTCCTTATCTAATGCAACCTATGATATGTGTGTGGTAAAGTATTACTTATCCGATGCAACCTATGATACATGTGTTAAATGTTCCACATTATTGTAAATGCGAATTTGTTACAAAAAAAATCAATATTATATAAACATTGAAGAAGAAGAGTTGCCAACTATAGATTGGATGGTTTCCATTCTATGTAAATGGTGGAATTTATATGCAAACCTTTTTAGAAGAAGTTAATGGTTAAATAGTAGGTTGAAGAGAAAACACTTATATGGAAACATGAACAAATGTGAAAATAACACAAGTTAACTATAGTTTAATTGAAAGAAAAACAATTTAGAATGTTAAAATTCATCAACAAAATAAAAGTGTTATTAGAAAAGTAGAAAATTCATAAGCACAAAACAAATTATTATCTATTATTTAAAAAAAAAAATTGTGAGTATGTGGAGGTTCATTACACTGTCGACCACTCAGTCATTGCTCCATTGATAGACCATGCTATTTATTACATAAATTCTTAGCCCTACATAAAATCTAATATAACCCATACCCCATACAACTTATAATATATATCAATTTCACCCCTAAATCCATAACACCTAACTATTATAACCATCACCACCCCTAACACTTTCAACTAATATAACTCATATAACCACAAGATCCTTTTAGTCCAAATCATTATTGTTCCATATTTTTTAATTTCAATATCTTTAATAACTCCTAAGCACTATAAAATCGATACCCTCTAATCCATGTAATCCATATCATTTGTCTCACTTTAAACATTAAGAATCCCCATCACTAGTATCCCATAACCATGGGAAACCTAAGCCTCCTTAACCTTGAATATCTTACAAACACTAGTCTCAATCCCTTAGCTTATATAACCTATAATCCTTATAAATTCTAACAAGTTCCCTCACATATAATCCCTAGTATAATTCATGTAACTATCAATCCTTGATATAACCTTGATAACCCATAACATTTAATCCCTAACCATTGTATCTCAAAATAGAAACTCTAACTGCTAATCCAGAACCAAAAATTTATAACACCTAACCATCATAACACCTAGGATAGAACCCTTATAAATTTTAACTCTTAAAATCACAATGATTTCTAAATGCTAATGCACATAGTTTTTAACCCTTTGCCCTTAACAAAGTCTAACAATTATAACCACTAAACCTTATAAATCTTATAGTCGATATAACACTTCACTATTTTAACACATCAAATATAATATCTATAAATTATCACCCCTAATACCCATGAAATTATAACCCTTAACCCTTGAATATTAGAAACACCATAACCCTTACCACTAGTAACCCATAACTTCTAACCATTTTAATTCACAATTACTAACACTTAAAACCATTGAGTTTTATAATATCTAAATCTTATAACTCCTAATATAATCCATAACACATATAACCCCTTTATCATTATAACCCTTGATCCCATACACTTGTAACCTCTTACAGTAATCCTTATAATCCTTAAGACCACTAAAAACCTTCTTATGACCTATTACCTCCAAAACCATATAACCTTAAACTGTTATTCCATATGAGTTATAGTTTAGACTAATCCTAATTATTTGTAACTCCTAAGAGATGTGATTCATGATATATCCTCATATATCTATAATTCTTAAAACTTACAACCCTTTACCTACAACCCCTATAACTATATCCCATATAACCTCTAACAATTATAACTTATAAGCCTCAATGAATATAACCCATAAACTAGTGCTTAAATTCAAATACATATCACTCTTTATATTTTCTATTATAACCCATTACATATCCTCATTCATAACTCACACACTTTGACACCATTATAATTGAACATTATTTGGTAAATGCTCTGTGCCACCACCAAACATTATTTGGTAAACCCTAGTTTTGTGTTGGCCTCCAATATTGCCCAATATTTCCTCTGTGCCACCACCTATAATACTTTGTTGGTAAACCATTCATATGCTGTTTGTTAAACCATCAAACACTATCTGGTAAACCCCAATTTTGTGTCCTCAATTGTCTTTTGGAAATTTGAAGGTGAAATCCACACCAATGTCCTTGCTACTATACTAGGAAGGCATGCACAATATACCATTCAAAAGAATTCATTTGTCTTTTTTCTAGGCACAAATCATCAAGTGAAAGCCTCAAATAGATCATGGTGGTGAATTACTTGATTTCTCCTTCCCTTGCCAACTGAAATTTGAGTATGGTTTGTTTCATTTTATTAGATATATTTGTCTGTAAATTTTTTTTTTTAATTTTCTTCAAATCCATTTTGGTTCGTCGAACCTCAACGTAAAACCTTAATACCAAACCTTCACGAATTTAACTCATTCAAATTCGAGCTATAAAACTATTTACAAGTTTAAGGTTTTTTTTTTATTAGTTTAATTAAAAAAATATCGGTGCCAACATTTTGTTCCCTTCACCAAATTATTATAAACTAATTTGCGAGTTTAGGGTTCTATTTTTATTGGTTAATTAGAAAAATATTGATTTTCTCTCAAAGCCCCAATCTCCAAGGGATAGTCCCTAACCTTAGAACTCCAAAATCTCCAAAAAAATCCAAGAATATTGAGAAACCATGGTGTCTCAGGAGAGAAAACCATCGTGTCTTCTCCCTATTTTGCAACAAGAGTTTCTATATTTTTTGTTGTTTCTCCCATGATAATACAGTTTCACCAAAGCAAATGCTTACAATATGTTGATCTGTGAAAACCTACATGTTGAAATACTTAACCTATATGGTGCAGTTCTTCCAAAAGAGGTTGGATGCAGTTAGAACTTGGTGTCATGGACCCTTATTTTACTTATGTTATGCAAGGGTACATGTTTAGAATGCAACTATACTAATCACTAGCAAGTTGGTAATTGCTTCACCCAAAAAAACGCATTCGAATCGAGTTTAGGGTTGTTTTATAATTGCCATTCTTACCAAAATAACCAAAGGAAACTCATGACACATGATAGTTTGCCTATAAAATTTTAATCCTAACCAAAATGAAACCAAAATTTAATTCAAAGTGATTTCATGTGTGAAATTCTAAACCGGATGAAAAATTATTGGCCCTTGCCAATGTGTCACAATTGGAAATTAGTTGTAAGCCATATGCTACATTATCTACCTTACAAAACTTGTAACATAGGAAGGAAGGGCTCTAATAATAGAAAATAACAACATTCTATTATGATCTAGGTGGATATTGGTGGCCACCCGCCAATTCCACTTGGACCCCCACCATTGTTTGTTTCAGTTTTTTAGTTTCCTTAATGGTAGCACAATTTACTATTTTTAGCAGTTTTTCGGGTCTTAAACTTTCGGAGCCGTTTTGAGGCCCTAAACGATGTTTTTTGGCAATTTACTGCCAATGAGTTTTATGGGTCATTTTTTTTTTGTTGTAGTCCTCAAAGAGATCTTTCCAATGGGATATCATGTGCGGCAAATAGAGATAATATGACCAAGTCATGACCCCGAGAAGTTGACTACCCAACTAACCCCAACGGGGCCCATAAACTCTTGGTGTTACATCTCCTCGGGTTAGGGTTTTGGTTGTTTATGGTTTTCTCTTATTGTTCAATAATAAAAATGCCCTTGAGCCTTATTGTAATGCAGTTCAAAGGCATGTAGCCATTGCATCTCTTCTCAGAGATAAGCTAGCATCGTTGAGCTAGTCTCATTTCCATACTGTTTGTAAGCATATTTGATTATTTTATATTAATCAAAGGAAGTGTTATTTCTGCTGCATCTCTATATTTATGGTTATATCTATAATTTGTTCCATTCCTATTTAAATTCAGATCAA
Organism: Pinus taeda; assembly: GCA_000404065.3. NCBI lineage: Eukaryota > Viridiplantae > Streptophyta > Pinopsida > Pinales > Pinaceae > Pinus > Pinus taeda. The sequence goes on along the minus strand of APFE031167095.1, from coordinate 13,623 downwards.
TGGTATCAGAGCGGTTTGCTCTTTCTCTATTTTTCTTTGCATGTCACCAACGAGGTCGGGATATAAGGAGTTAGGTCTTGAATTGGTCAAACCTTTGCAAGACCAGCCTCACAAAACTCGACGGCCTCCCATGGTGGATGAAAAGAAAGAGGAGGGGGCAGAAGATCCTATCAAAATATTGCTCAAAGAAGCCCTCGAGTGACAAAAGATAGCGATGATCGATAACTTTGCCCAGATCCTTTAGTGGCTACCCAAGGGCGACACATCTGCTTCCAACAACTACTCTAGAAATGCCTCACCCTTTAAGGTACAAGTTAACTTTTAAATCCCCATATTCGAGGGTCAAATAGATGCAGACGCGGTAGATAAATGCTTGAATCTACTAGAAGGATATTTTTCTGTTCATGATTTTTCTAGCGTAGAAACTTCTCAAAGCCGCCCCCCACGACAAGGATTGGTTGGAAACCTACTATGAAAAGGAGGATGAAAGTACTAACTCACTATTTTCAGCTGCTCCCACTTGGAATTCATTTCGAGATGCCATCAAGGAGTAGTACTACCCTGTCAGGAGCTATGAGGATAAATACATAAAGTGGGCCACACTACAACAGGGAAGGGCCCAAGATGTGTTAGAGTTTACCAATGTTTTTCATACCGTTCACATGAAGTTCGGTATAAAGGATTCTGAGAAACATTTGGTACTCAAGTACTTCAGCTACCTACATAGATACATCTAGGATGAGATGGAGTTCTAGGACATCTCCTCACTTGGCACAACGTACTGATACATTGTCAAGATCGAGTAGAAGCTTAAACAAAAGAAGCGAGACTTTGGATCCGCGAATCTAAAGCAAGGGAAAGGCTTCCTGAAACCGCAGAAGAAAGGACAAAGACAAGATGGTGTGACCCAAGAAAACCTATTGAAGCTGTAAGAAAATAACACCACCATGAAGTCAAAGAAGGACATAGGAAAGTGGTGTGAGTTCCACAAGAGCCCCACTCACAGTACAAGTGAGTGTCGGTCCAAGTAGTCACTGCTGAACGCGTTAAAGGCTTCAGAATTGGATGCATGTTCCAACCCTGAGTTAGAACTTGACAAGAGGAATGGAAAATGGAAGAAGATCATTGATGCAGAGCCCAACATCACTGTTCCCACCACCAAGATCCAGAAGAATGACCTTGAAGATCTAGAGGAGGGGGAACACCTTTTCCACTCACAAATGTGGGTGAAGGGTTCACCACTACAGTTCATTGTTGATAGTGGGAGCCAAAAGAACCTCATTTTAGTAGAGATCATGAAGCAACTGGGACTATTGACCATACCACACCTACGACCAAACAAAATTGGGTGGCTTCATCAAGGATGAGATCTCCGAGTCTGCCAGTGGTGTCGCCTTCCCTACAGCATCAAGCCCTTCACATATGAGGTATTGTGTGATGTTGCACATCTTGATGTTTGTGATGTATTATTAGGCCAACCATACTTGTGGAAGCAACATGTTATATATGATTCAAAGCCTCACACTGTTATTATTTCTTTGGGTAATTCATTATACGGGATACCAGTGATAGCCCCACCTACTGCCTCTTTATGGTTCGCTCTCAAAGTAAGGGGAAGATCGTAGCCACAACGATGGCCCCTGGGAAGTGTTCCTCCAAGCAGCAGAAGGAGGTGGATATGGCCATGAAAGAATACAGGAACATCTTCTCCTCATACATAGGGGTATCGTTGCACTATCAGGTCAAGCATTTGTTCGATTTGACTCTCGGAACACCTCTACCCAACTAGATGATATATCGTCGATCCATTATGGAAAATTCCAAGTACAAGTAATTACATGATCAACATCGGGTGCTAAACAAGTTTCAGGTGTGTTAGGTTCCTATACCAATAAGAGTCATAATTTTTGAATGGCTGAGATTAAACCTGTAATATGTATATACCTTTGCCTTTTGCAAATGTTTTCCATATTCAAAAGATTAAAAAATGTAAAGAGGGTATGTCTTAAAAGAAAAATCAAAGGACAAAAAGAATAAAAAGGTCAAAAAAGATGAAAAATATGAACCCCAAGGAAAAAGAAAAGACCATGAAAGTGTGCTAGTCAAAATGCCACTACTATTTACTTTTTATGTAGAATAAATGATTGTGTGTAGTTTGTAACCTATGCCACAATCCATGATAGTCAAAATGTTTAAACTTGACTATTTCATGTTTCAATTTCATGTTTATAGATAGAGAATAGAAATATGACCAAACGGTGTAATCTTGGTAGATAAGTAGATTAGGTAGAGTAAATAAAAAGGAGCTCAACTATTTAATCTAAGCCCTTGGATGTAATAAGGTTAGATTTAGCTAGATTACCATTGTAAAGAAAAGAAAATATTTGACAAGGGTTTGCTAGCTTAAATGCACCCTAATAAAGAGAAGTAAAAATGGTAGGATGAGTAGATGGGTAAGTAGAAGAAAGGTTGCAAAATTGTGATGATTGTTAGATAAAAGCATGTTAATCACCCTCACCATGAAATTTCTAAGTATGAATGAGAAATGGGACTAGCATAAAGTTCACAAAGTCAAACTAACTAATTTCCCCTCACTCATTTCACCCTTTACCTAACTAATTTCCCACAATAAGGTTAAAGAACCTAAAATATTAAGTCAAAGGGGCTTAGAGAATTTCTCTGACTTCTGAAGGGACCGGACCCTCGACCAAATGACTTATAAATATTAAGTACTAAAATCCTATCATAAACATTCACCCCCTTCAATTCATTCATTTTCCCCTAATAAATCCTTTTTCCTAAGGTTAAAACACCATTTTCCTAAGGAAAATCAATCTCACCCCCATTGATACCCCTTTTTATGAAAAACCCACAAAAATGCAATTAGCCTAAGTTATAATGTTCTATGTAAAAAGCAATAAATTTACAAAAACACGTTATTCTTAGTGCACTTCATTTATCTCCCGTGATTTTCATATTAACTTTTAACATTATTTATATGTTAATTCTCGAAAAAACCCTTTTTCCTGTATATTTTATTAAACCCCTTTAATATTAATATCCCTACCCCTTAGTTTGAAATATAAACTTTATATTACCCAACCCCGACAAATAACATAATTAATCAATATGCGATTAATTACAGTCAACCCATTAACCAATCAAATCTCATTTGATACCTTAATCCCCGCTTTAATACCTCATTAAGCTAAAACCACCATGTTTAAATGCTTGTCGGGTCCCTCCATTACCTTTTGTGCAACTCCCGCACTCGACCACTGCACGATCTCCCCCCTCCCCATCTGGTGGCCCACGTTGATTTCGAAAGGTTTTGAAATCCGAACGATAGCCGCCTGAAATGGGTTGTTTTTCACCGGGCCCCTGAGGCAACATGGTGCTCAAAGAGTGGAATCGGGCAGCCTTCCCCCAATACTGCCAAGCGCCCAAAGGCTGTGTGAAGTAAACCACTTACCGCCAGCCCGCTACCCGCTAAAACTGTCACTATTCATCCCAATACGTGACAAAAAGTCACTTTTCACCCGTACCCACCAAATTTATTTTTTGCGCATAAATCTGAAAAAGCCCCAAATAATTGTTTTTATCGTTTTAATTGCAATTTTCCATGCATGTGCCTGTGAATGTTTAAAGCCATCAACCCACATACACCTGCACTCTAAAGACGCCAAAAGCTCCTAGGTTGCCTTCAAGCCTGATTGAAGACTTTTCAACCATTTAGAATTGCTAGTTACCTGGTTCACACCCCGTTTTCATCAATTCCAGGTATTTAAGCTAGAATCCATTGAAATCCCTATTAATTTCCAAACTAGTCTCTCAAGCTTTCTTAATTGAAATTAAAGGGAACTTTAAAAACATAAAGCCCACCTAGAATTGAACCCCCATTTACCTCAAAGATTGAAAATTTACTTCCCCCCATTCTTAAATCCACAAGAACTAAGAATGGTTGCCCCAATTGCCATGGATGTCAGGCCAATTACCACCCCTCACCTGGACCTAGACCACCTGCCTCTTGCTGATAAATACTTCCAAATCGAGGACACCTCTGTCCATGAATCCCCTTTAAAACTGTAATGCCGATACAGAGACCAATACCTCAACCAAGCTGATAAAATAGGTCTGTGGGAATCTAATTTTCCCAAATACCAATTCCCTGAGGTGCACATGTTTTAAGAGATTGTCCATTATCGCCATGCAAACTAGATTCCCAATCAAAGAGTAGTGATGTCCCCTGACCACACCATACGTTTCACCATCACTACCGAGTTAATCGATGAAATGATGCAACTACAACCAGGGTAGAACATAACCCCTATTTCAATTGGAGACTTACTATGCAAATTTCCCAAGCTTACCACTGCCAAGCTTGCTCAAATGTTCCAAACTTTTATTGTAGAAGAAAAACATATCCCACAAGAACCTCCCCCATATCTATATATATATAATATATATATATATAATATATATATATATATAATATAGATATAATATATATATATATATATATATATTATATAATATACACACACCATATTTTCTCAATTTGGCCAAGACATTGTGTCAATGATATCTAGTATCTTAGGCTATATGAATAGTGAATACATAGATGAAATCATCCTAGCCTTCATGTCCATTTTTACTCTAGAACAACCCCTTGTTGTCATGTATGATTATGCCAAGTACATAGCTGATAGGATGCATGAACAATTTCTGAGAATGAATAATGAAAGAGTGTTTAAGTATTCTTCATTTTTGTACCACCTTTTCTTATACTATCAAGCTAACAAGTTCCCCTTTACTCTCCAAAAGCTTGACACCAAAGGTCATCCTAGGTCAATAATTTTTTGGACTCCTGTGATACATAAGTATGATTCCCCATATCCATACACTTATTGCATTGATCTTTTTGTACATTCAGTAGTGACCATGTTGCTAGGAAGTCCTTCTCCAAGATTCATTTTAGATATCAGGAGAATCCTACAACTGTCAAAACAACACAAAGTGGGAGATTGGTACTTGTATCAAAATCACGCAGAAATTAGGATCTATGGTTGTGAGTTGGCCCCATACAAACTGCCCAGATACCTCCCAATGAGGTTATTTGCTCTGGACTACTACAGGAAAATAATCAATTCAGATGAGGTACATTTTGTTAAGGCCAAAAAGAAGGCCCAACTCAAAATCAAGGATCAACTAGGCCCCTTTGTATGCAATAGCAAAGAAGCTGGAAGAGAAGAAGAGGAAATCCTTCAGAGACTCAAACTAAAACAAAGCTTCACGTGGAGATATGACCCTTGCAACTTCATCTAGAATAGAAGACAAAAAAACAAGATGGCTCCCTACATTCATCACCGAATCCTTGAGATAGAGAAAAATGCAAACCAATTGGAATGGGTGGAGAATACTCTAGTAGATAGGGACAACAATGAAGTTGCAGTTGAAAATTTTCTAATTGATTTAGAGAAAAGGCTTGATGAAGGTTCTTTCCTGCAGGTGCTAGAAGAATCTCGAGTCCAAACAGAATCATAAGCACAAGCTAAATCACAGGCCCAGGGAGAATCATAGGTACAAAGTGAATCTCATATAGAAGAAGAGTCCCAGGTGCAAGAAGAGTCAGAGCAACCAAACCTATCAGAGGAATTAGGTCAAACAGGTATACAACAACCCACTATGAGTACTCCCCCTAACTTGCAAACTCCTCTAAATGAGGAGAAAAGCCTCAAAAGGAATAGGGAGGAGGCCACTACATTAGGCAGAGCAACTACACAAACATGTGCAGAGATCAACCTAGTCAAAAGGCACAGATTAAATCCTATTTCAGAACAGGAATTCACAAAGGAAATAGTGGGAGCCACCAGCACAAAAGGAGGAAGAAGCAGGCCTGCCACTCCTTCTGGGGGCACACTAGAACCTTCCACATTAAACACTCAGATGTTGGAAAGGCAACAGAGCGTTCAGGTGTCCTCCTTTAGGATGCTAGATGATAGAGATCAAGATATTAGAGAAAGTTACAAAGATATAAAGGCCAGGAATGAGAGGTTAAAAGCCCAGACTTATGCAAAGTACCTAAAAATGGCACCTACAAACCAGATAAGGCTCATGTCAACCTATGATGTGAAAGAGGGAAAAATATAGATGACATGCATGAAGCTCACTACTCAACAACCAAGGACTACAAATGACTTCCGGGAGATAGATTTTGAAGTGCTGGCAAAGGACATACATCCTATTGACCATATCGAGTTGCACAAATAGAAAGGGGAGATGATTTACTCCACCTTGACAGGGAAAGCCATCGCAGCTCACCAATTGCAGGATTCCCTAAATAACATATCAGCTCAATTTCAATTGGAAAATGCCTCTTCACAGGCAAAGGACACGAGAATCAAGTCCTTGGAGGACTTAATCATTGAGTTGGGACATGATCCCAAAGATGTGAAATCCACTGAAAGACTGATCAAGAAGAAAAACGATGACATAGATGCTTCGAAGAAGCGACTTAAGATTCCACCACTGCATCACCCATAGACAACAGAGGTCCTAGAGACCCAAAAAGGACAAGAGGAGCTTATGGACTTGGTCCTAAAGCTAAATGACCAGTTGAAAGAAACAGAGAAAGAATTGGACACATTAATTTAGTCCAAGCAAAGTGAATTGGCCACCACTTCTACAACTGCCATTCCCACAGTAACAACTGCAGTTCCCTCAACACTAGAAGCACCTTTGGCACCAACAGCTCCACTTGCCACAACACTTCCAGTCACAACTGAGTCAACAACAGTGGGTACTTCAATAGAAAAGACAATAGAGTTAGTGAAAGTCATGGAGGAAATGTCCATCCAGGAAACAAAACTTAAGAGGCTTAAAGAGAAAGTGGCAAGCTTAGAAACTGATTGCAAGCTTGCCCAAATACAACAGAAAGAAGAAACACATAAAGCCCTAAGAATGGTTGAGAAGATTAAGGTCCTAGAGAAGGATCTAACTCTACAAAAGCCACTAGGACAGACTAAAGAGATGATCTGGACCAATATCATTGAATCTGTCAATGATATTTGGCCACCAATTCAAATAATATTTGAGCAAACAGAATTGGTGAAAGTGGCCACTGAAGCAATACAAAAGGTAAAGGAAGACCTAGGAGACCAACCTGAGGATGCTAATTGACTCATCCATTTTTTGAACAACAAAAATAAGAATGAACTAAATGAGCTTGGCGTGGAGGACATAACTGAAGCCATCATAGAAGTCAAAAAGGTTCTTTCTAAAAGAAACCTTATGCTTAACCTGGAGGAAAAATGCCATAACATGCAGGTTAGCATTGATAGATTCATGGAAAAGTTTCATATTTTGAGGGATAAAGGCCTTCCACGTCCCATGGCCATCCATGGAAAACTTATGACCTAATTGGAATATGTTGACATATTAAAGAAATTGTCAAAGGAACAGGCAAGCACTTCAGGAATCAAAGCATTTCCAACAGGGAAAGTATTGTATGATACTTTAGAAAATCTATTTTTCCTAGAGCATGAGGTAAAACATCTATTTGTCACGAAGCCAAATTTTGCCAAATACATTGAGGCAAATGAGATATATAGAGGGATTCTCAAAGTAAAATTACCTGAAGATGAATGGTGGGAAAAGATGACAGATTTATTATAAGTTACCACAGTAAATCTAAAAGGCAGCCAGATGAAACAGGTAAACAGGGTCAAAGAGTAAGATGTTAAAGAGTATCAATTAAAGACCAAAGACAAAGATGATTCCATCGTACACATATCAGCTAGCCTAAAAAGGCTCAAGTTGAACTGCAACAACTAGCACTACCACAATAAGAGGGACAACATGATGCGGTTTTCCATCTGTCTCTATCTTCATGCTTGAAGATATTTTTATCTCCTTAATTAAATCTCAAACTGTTATGAGATATTTTGTAATATTTTTTGTATAAATACTTCCCATTTTGAAGTATTTAGGGTGGATTCAAAGACATTTCTATAGACTTGTATCTAAAATCAAAGTGTTATTGTATCAAGACTGGATTGGCTTGCTAGATCATGGAATAAAGTCCAGACATTTTATAGGATTCTTGTGTTAAGCGCAAATCAAATAAGTATTCTCTCATGTGTATTATTGTTTTTCCTTATGTTTATTAATAATCATATGTGTTTCTATGAAATCTGAATGGTAAACTAGGAATGATATTTCAGAACTTCTTTTAATGCACTTTGTTTTGACTGTTTCCCTTCTTAATGTTTTCTGCTAAATTATCTTAGTTAGGGAATTCTTAAATGCTCCCTTACTTCCGTAGTTTCTCCCTATGGTCTATGTAGCAAAGAATTCTTAATTGCTCTTTGTTGATGATCACCCTTTGTTCCTCATTTTGATCCCGGTCTAAGGATTCTTCATTTCTCTTTTACCCTGATTAGAATCATTCCATCCATCAGTCCTTTGAAGATTTTCCTTTTGCTTTGCTAGCCTACCCTGTAAACAATCCCTTTAATGATCTAGTCCAGTTAAGCTATCCTTTGATTGAATTTATAGCCCAATGGCTTAAAAATCCTAGCTCTATCCCTCTATTCCAAGAATTCCACCACCCAACTTTCATTCAAATTCAAAATCCTCATGAACACTAAGAACTAGCCTAAAATCTAATAAAAACAAAGTTAAATTATGAAGAGAGAGCCCTCTCTGGACTTAAGTTGGCTAGAACTTGAGTCTAAAATATTTGGTTTGTGGCTACCTTGGATTATTCCTTCTTTTAATAACTTCTAGGGAAAACTTTTGAGTGATAACACAGTGGTGACCATATTTGGGACTGAAATCCCCACTCTTAATAAACCTTTGAGAAATTTCAAATCTTTATTTCAAGCCTCTTGAAGGGTTTATTAGAAGTTATTTATAAAAATTTCATAAAAAGAAAGTAACTAGAAAAGTTTGAAATTTTGGCTTCAAGGAGAACTCACTATACTAGGGCCAACCCAGATCCAAATCCTCCCCAAGTATTTGATAATCCTAATATGATTTCAAGAATATCCAGAATACAATAAAGTTCAGTTAGTCCTACACCTTCAGTTAAAGTAGATTCATGCCCTGATGAGTGGTTGTTTTTAGAAGACGTCCCCTTTGACGAGTCATTTGACCTTTCCCTATTCAGAGCCAGGTTTGAAAGTGCACTTGATGACATAGTTCTAGATCTAGAGTTTACAGCAGAACTTCAAGTCCAAAGGGAAAACTTGTCAATTGATCAGTATATTCTAAATTCCCCCCAGTCATCCCTCACTACTGTTAAGATCCCTAAGATTTTTGAAATAGTTTCAACTCCCTTTAGTTCACCATTATTCCCTTCCATCTCTGAAGTTAATTCCACACCTCCATTAATACCTTCACTTCCCCACCAACCTACCATTACACATCAGTCACCCATTACTCCCAGTTCTCCATCACCCACTGTATCATATCCTGGTACCCAAACTCCACCTCTTAGTCCTGCCCAACTTAGAGCCATGGCAAATAGATATGCTCCTCTTATGTTGTCTGATCTGTTAACACCCAGGTTGTTCCCTATGACTCCCAAGGGAATACGGCCGGGGTAACCACTAACCAATCTTTGGACTACAGCTTCTAGCCCAACTGTAATCAGAGAGGGCTCTCTCTTTAAGGTTTGTCTCTATTCTATGGAGATTTTAGGCTAGCTATGGGGTGAAGGTTTTGGTTTATGTTTGGTTGGGAGGATGCTTTTCTGAAAGCTTTGAAATGTAGTTCTGCAGGTAAAATTAGTCCATTGGGCAATGGAGTCTGTGGCAGTTGGTTTCTTGAAATCCTGAGTTTGATGCAGCTGGAGTTACAGGGCCATTTAGATACTTCATGAAACAAACTTTAAATTGTGATGATGGAGTGCAAACAACCAATGAAAAGCAATTAAGAATTTTCCACTAAGCTGGGGTGTGGGAAAGGGATGTATTCCTCAGGAGTAAACTTGAATTCCTGAAAACAATAATCACTGTGATGATATAGTGTAAAAGGGTAGCAATTGAGAATTACGCTTTCATTACTATAACTGAAGAAAAGACATTCAAAATAGCTTAGATTGAGTTCAGGGTAATCTGTGATTAAATCCTGGAACTATTCTTTTTCCTTGCTATTAACTGTTTAAACACAGAAAACATGAAAGAGATATGAAAGATAACAAACACATAACAAAGAGTTACAAGAGAAACTTATTGTGCCATGAGATACGCAGGAATCCTGCAACTTTCAGCTAAACACCAGCAAAACATCAAGTAACACAGAGCTTTGGAAATTCCATCATCCTTTGTATTACTTCTCTGAGAGTTACAATGAAAGAAAAGCAGAATAGATCTGAACAATCTTTTACATCCAATGTCCAACCCCTGCTAACTAGCGCGAGGGGGAATATATAGAAGTGTCTCATACAAAATATCTCAAGTATTGAGTCATCTGAGAGATAAATATCTACTTTAACTCGTACAGGAGTAGTAGATGAGAAGTTATTACAATCTTTTAATACAACATAAGTGCTCTTTACTCCTGTCAGAATATTTTGACCTTTGGAGTTCAATGAGTCGGTTGAGCGCTTTGTTATAACTGTTGAATGACGTGTCTGTGCAGCTCTGTCCTCCTGTAGTTTTTTGGCCCTGTCACCTGTGACTGCTAGTGCTGCTGTGGTGGCTGAATATTTGTGCTAAGTTGGCTCAGCCTTCTTTTGCATACCTGCTGATGTGTCTTTATCTTCCTGTGTATGAAAACTTAAATATTTTCAAAAAGTAAAAATGTAATTACTAGCTTTGATTTAACAGTAATTGTATCAAATTATCCCACACATCCTGTGTAGGAAATTGATGCCTCAAAATTGACCCCATGGTCTCATCTGCCTCTGTATAATTGTAAAAATGGGGAGGCTCATCAAACAAGTGTGTGATTTCATTCATAATAAAAAATAAACTCTCCACTCTATTGAAGAGGGTTTGTCCTGTTACTGGTCCTGTTTCTGCTGATGTACTAGCTGTCTCTGCAATTTGATTTCCAACAAAAGTGTTCACTCTCTTGGCATATTTTTCATGTGAGAGCAACCTTCCTGATGGCTCCAGCAAGCTAGGAAGACCCCTGTTTTGCAATGCCATGAACCTGTTCTGGAATTTGTTGATATCTGCTTGCATATCCTGGGTTCTTCTTTCCAGGGTCTGAACCAGGTTTCTTAATGTCAAGACCCTTTTGATCAGTGAAATGGTCTCAATCCTGTTGCCAATTCCCATTTTGATGACCTGGGAGCTTGTCCTGTAGTTTAGCACGTTTATCATTTTAGTGGCAATCTCAGGCATATTGCCTAGAGATGCCCTTGCCCATTATATCTCTCTGTGTGCTTTCCCAATGAGCGTTATTTGCTCATGGATGGCTTCAATGTACTCCCACTAGTCTGTGATGGACTGGCCCACAGGACCCTCTTGAGTTCAGATGTCACCTTGTCCAGTGTGAGCTCTTTTTCTAGCTCAGTTATTCTTTTCTTAAGAGCCTTTACCTCCCTTTCTCTTTCAGCCACATTCTACTTGGACTTGTCATATTTCTCATTGATTTTCGCCATAGTGTCTTTGGCTTGATTTAACTCTGACATTTGAGACTCCAAGGCTTGAATTTCATTCCTCAGCTTTTGCATGTCGAGGCTTTTAGCCTGCTCTGTTGTTGGTGCTGAGGTGGATGGTGCTACCTGTTGTGTCTGCTGGCTGGGAGGGGCAGCGGTTTGAGGGGTTTCCTCAAGATTTATTGTTTATGGAGGAGGTTGTGAGGTTTGTCCTGCCTCCTTTTGCTGTAATGTTGCCTGCAGGGTAGCCTCTGATTCCTGCAGCTTCTCTTGGGTGTGGATGAGCTCTTTGTATAATGTAACCAGCATAGCAGTTGCATCCTTATCTTGTCTGAGCTGGGCAATCTCTTCTATTTGAGGATGAAGAGTTGCTGGGATATTTATCATTTTTCTCAATGCTGCCATATCAGCGTCCCTCAGCTTCAGAATGTCCTGCACTGCCTTGACATCTTTAGGATCATGCCCAAGCTCTATTATGATTTCCTCTAGAGCTTTGATCCTGTTGTCTTTTGCTTGAGAGGAAGCTCTTTCCAGCTCAAGTTGTGCAGTGGTGTTATTTAGGCTATTTTGTAGCCTATAGTTCACCAAGGTCTTATCTGCCAAGGTGGCATAGACCATCTCACCCATTTGTTTGTGCAGTTCAATTTGGTCCATTGGGTGGATGTCCTTGGACAGGACCTCAAGGTTGGTGCTGATATAATCGGCAGCTGACTGTGGTTGCTGCACTGCTGGTGTAAAATGGCTCATAATCATTTTACCCTCATGTGCATCATATGCAGACATGAGTCTTTGCTGGTTCATGGGAGCCATTTTCAATAAATGATTATATAACTGCAGCCTCAAGGGTTCGTTTCTGTTTTTGATGTCCTTAAATTGCTGCTTGATGCTCTTCTCGCCTTCCCTTTGCTGGCCTGAGGAGCTAACTTCTCCTCCTGCTGCCCTTTCTTGCTCTTGCTGGTAGGAACTGGCTGAGGCCTCCATGCTGG
>APFE031167088.1:55898-69882 GCA_000404065.3 Pinus taeda | reverse complement strand
ATCCTTCTAGAAACATCTAGAATTAACCCAAAAGTGAGTTTTTTAGGATAAACTTGCGCCTTTTTGACTTTCACAGGGATACGCACCCACCCCTTTACAAACAGAGTGTGTAGGTATGCAGGTATTATGAACAAAGGGTGCGGGTCCGCAGGTAAAAGTAGGAGAAAGTGCGGAACCAGAGTAATATTGATTTTCAAAGTCTTTCTCTCTTTTGCAAAGCTTGACATGAAGAGCTAGGATATGAAACTTGCTTAGGAGGCTAGTATAGGTGATGATAGACCCATACTGACTACAAATAATTATGGTGATGATATTTTTGTGTAACACGTAGGAATCATCTTGGAGCCAGTTAGGAGGAGTTCTTCTTACCGCACAGAGATCCCCAACTGAATCTAGAAAGAACCAAAGGTGATCCTTTTTCCATATCCTATCAATATATGTTAGATAGATGAACATGTGTGTAACAGGCACCTTTTGCAGATAACCTTATGGTCTGTCGAAAGTCCCAAGAATACTTTTGAGGGTAGTTTTCATATCGTGCATTTTACCCCATAGCAAAACCGGTGACTCCACTAGGGACTATACATTTAGTTCCTGGTTATTCGGACTCCTCTCAGATCTCTTCTCTCTTCTATGAGCTTCGCGCTTCTTCATATCCTTCTCTGATCCACCATCTAGCTTGTTGCGTCCTACAAAGTTGCTTTCTCTTCAGAAACTGGTCCCAAAAGCCCACTTTTTGAGCTCTTTCCCTCACTAAGTCAGGTTGCTGATCTAAACAAAGCTTTATAAATCTCTTTGACTCTGCATATGGAGCGTTAGTGGCCAAACTAAAGCAATATTTACACATAGACAGAGCATTAGTGACCCATTTCCATGCTTTTCAAGAGATCTTGTGGACCAAAAGGGGGGGAAACTTGTCCCAAGGGCTAAATTAGGATCTATAACAATATCATGCTAACAAATTTGGTGTCTTAAAATTTAATTTTTAAGAAAATGCTTTAGTTTTTCTCTCATAAAAGAAATTTTTGTTGAAAGAAAAACTGATAAACTGAACATTTGCTTCTATTGAAATAGTTGTAGGCTGCTTTGTTTTGGTCCAATAGTTGTTAGGGAATATTGAGAAAAGGAACTTTCGGTTATGCAAAGTCTTGAATGACTTTAGATGCACTGGTGAATACATGAATATGTGAAAGAATACATGTGTAGAATAAGACTTGTTTGCATAAGAAGTTGATTTTTTTTTTCAAAAGCATAGTTCAGCATGGTTTATCGAATCGAGAGTCTCATCATATTCATACGTCAACACCCTCTCTAAAGACAAATAAAAAAGTACACTAAAATTTACAGTAAAATCAATCAGATGCTCTTTTTTAGAGAAAACCAACATTAGATATATTAGGACCTTGGGTTAAGAGAGTGAGTCAACTACCCAAGGTTGCAAATCAAACTAGTGTCGTTAAAGAGTGAAAAACCCTTCTGCACTCATATTACCAGGACCACTCCACTCACACTGGATCGAAATACGAGACAACATCGGATTGTAATCGAAGGTAGCCAACCTTCTTTTACAACTCCTTTGGGCATTCTGTGTAACAGGGGTCCCTTCGTGGATTTCAGAACTAAGTCGGGGACTCAGGTATCCTGCCCACACAGTGTGTTGTCTACGACTATGTCCCCCTTGGTAATCTCTATGATGTGAGGTACCTCTAGTGGCCAATACTTCTAGGTACTTACCTAAGGTGACTGGGATGGGCTGTTCTGGTACCTCAAACGAACGGACCTACTTTGTCTTCATTTTTTGGGAGGGTGCTCATCTTCACGAGAGTACTTGGCCCCTTAATTTGAGGTCTAGGCAAAGCTCAAAAGTAATCGTAACCATACGTTTGGCCATCCTTCTCTATTACTCATTGAGAGACTGGGTTTCATCTCCAGTAATCAGTGTTTATCAGACAAGGTAATTTCACTTTGTTTGCTAATTGTCATTTTTAGTGTATTTTTTCTTTCTAGGTACTAGAGTGCTATTGTTTTTGAGACTTAAAGAATATCACCTTAAAATTTATCTGATAAAATTTACCAGTCATTGTGGCTACATCCAGCCCTCACCGTCAATAAATACGGTTATTAGGACTTCCTCCACTCATTGTGGAGGATTTGCCGATATCCACTGACTCAGATTCCCCATCCTCGAGGGATTAGTCTCCTAAATCGCACATGGAATCATTCTAGACAACGAATGATTCTGATTTTCCAGAGGACTTCTTTACAGAAGGATATCTTCCTCATTTTAACACTCCTCTTACAAATCTGTCGGATCCTGTTATTAATCCCGTCATACCAGCACTTCACTCTTCACTAGGAGGAACTCTCCCATCTATTCAGTCGACACCTCAAGGGTTGTGGAATTATAGAGACACTGTGAATCCTCTACTACTTCCCTAGTTGACAGTCATCACAACACCAGCAATGTGGAACCCTACAATCCCGTTTGTCCTAGGTACTGTAACTCACATAACACCCTCCATCAGTGGAACCCAGCAGATGCGAGGTTCCACTCATATGGTGCATCAAAGCATACCTTCGACTAGTGCCACATACAGTGCTCCATATAACACTCAATGTGGCACTATGGGCATAGTCCCAGTTTACCAAAATCAAGGTCTGCCGCCAATGTACAGTTATAACCCCCACATTCAAACATCTGGGGTGGTTCCCAATATGCACATGGAGGTGGGGATTCTCACAATCCCCCTGCTATTCTTAAGCATGCACGGACAGTTGCTGATTGACATGAATTTCCCTCTGACAATCAAAGCCATACGGTTAGTTCTGTGTGGGTTGGGAATCCACAAGCAATTCCCACCCAAACCATGGGGGAACCCTACTCAGAAACTCAGATGATTCAAGGGGGCATTGCTTATACTGGGGGAAAATTCATACCCTAGTATCAAAATATTCATGGTAATCCTACTTTACTACACCGTATCACAAAGAAACTGCTACAACATGCAGCCCATGTACACCATGGGGAACCAAATTATGAGAGGAGTGTAGAGCTCCTCAGGTCATCCGTCTTCACAATGGTCTGAGTCAAGGGCACCCAAAATTTTCCTTTTTTGGCAACATTGGATATCCCCAACTTATACAAGTTGACAAATGACCCCATCTACCATAACCTACAATGGTCGTTGATACCACATAAAATATCGATGGACATTCCTTAGTTCGACGAAAAACAAGGGGAGGATCCGGGAACTCATGTTACCACCTACCATCTATGGTGTGTTTCTAACTCCATGGTGGATGACAGCGTTCGATTGCATCATTTTCCTCGCACCCTCACTAGCAACGCTGCAAAGTGGTATATTTAGTTACCATGTGCGTCAGTGAATACCTTTGATGCTTTAGCGATGTAGTTTCTAAAGCACTTTCAATTGCCTATTCGCTATGAGAAAGGAACGGAAATCCTCACTTCGTTTCATCTGGATAACTCCACCCACATCTCCGATCATATCCATGAATGGAGATGTAGGCAAAGGTTAGTCAAAGCCCCCATCCCTAATTTTCTTTTAACAGACTAGTTATGTAAGTTGCTATTCCCACAAATCGCTAGAGATGTCGCTCTAGGTGGTGCGGTCACAGAGGACCAATCCATAGGTCATGCCTAGCACTTGGATTTAATTTATTCACAATCTGGCACTCTCTACGACATTATCCCCTATGCTTCTGGTAACCCCAATCCTCCCACCACTCAGCACCCTGAAGCGCATGCCAGTGGGATCAGTGGCGCAACCTCCACAGGCACTGTAAAACAACTCAGCGGGTCTGTTGCCAAGTTGGAAGTGGACCCCTCTACCAAAATGACTACTCTTCCTACCACTGTGATTAACTCTATGCAGTCTACACAGAAATCCAATAGCAAGAACAAGAATAAATAGAACAAGATTGCTCCTTCTAAGGCCGTTGTGCCTACTCATATGGAAAAGGATAAAGGCACCAACTATTTGTACAAACTCTGTCTTGAAGATCACATAACCTGGCATTGTCCACGTCTTCAAGAATGCAGAGATTACCTTACCAAGAAAGATTCTAGTAAGACACCTGTGGTCCTTCAGCTGGTGAAGGAAGTTCTACTATTTACACATTTGAAACAGTAGAACTAACAACCACAGTCAAATCATATGAAGCTCTTGTCGCTCTAGTAGCAGAATCATCCGTAGGTCAAAACCTATCACCACCCAATGATTTGTGAATTGAAAGGCCAGTTGAGGACCTTGTAATTCGACCCCCCAAGGGGCACTTCGACACACAACTGATAACACATCTACACGTGTTGCCCAATATTACAACATTGTAGAGGATTTGGCACAAGCACCATTGGCTATGTTGGCGCTCGAAGTATTACAAACATGCCCTAGCCAAAGGAAAGATTTTCTTTCGACTATCGGGGGTATTGACCCTATGGATTCCATGCTTGCTATTTTCGACATGGACAAATGTAAACCTCCCCTTTCTCACTAGCTTGCATTCCAGGTGCATATCACTTCAAAAGGGAAAGGTATACACCACACTGTCATCAACGAACCTGCTTCAACCTGCATCACGTCGACTTCATGTTGGCTCGCCTTGGGTTCCCCAACCCTCTACTCGTCATCGAACTCCCTTAAAGCTTTCGATGGCCACACCTTTGCTGGTAAAAGAGTAATGGTGGAAATATAAGTCTTGAACAAGGAACTCGACTAGAATCTATTGATGGGTCGTAGTTGGACATATGTCATGACAGCCATCATATCTACTGTCTTTCGCATCATCTAGTTTCCATTGGATGGAAGGGTTATTACAGTAGATCAGTTGTCTTTTTGCACCCCCAATTATTCACCATTACCAAGTGGCTCTGTACCCCTAGTAGGAGGTGGAACTGACTCTTACATCAATATCGGTACTGGTCTATTGAAGGCTTCTTCCCTCGTGGGTTATTTCCCTCTTCAGTTTCCCAAGGTTCCACAAATGGTCAACGTGCTTTCAAAAATTCCTCATGAATAGACCGGTCCATGGATCCTTCCGAATCCTTCAGACACTGACACTTACAGAGAACAAATGCCGTTGTCACTAGCTGAATTAGCCTGTGAAGCCATCCAAATTGCATCTGAATCTCCGATCACTTTGGTTTCGGCCAACGGTACCACTGGCCCTCCCACAACCGTTCTTTCTTTCGATCCACTCAATCAAATCCTATAGATGGATGAAGTGATTAGAGAGATCACGAGGTTAGAAGAGCGACCTTGGGAGGAATCTCACCATCATGTTTTGATATCTGATTCGAACATGATTCCTCTTCAAATACTGTCACCTGACATATATGAAATGATTTCCTCACGGTATATGACTAACCAACTTCTGGACTCTGAAGGAAACAGGGGCAATATTTCACAAACATTACTCCCCGATATTTCTGTCATGACAGGCATCGTGGAAAACATATAGAGTGGAGCCAATCACAATCCTGAGGAAATTGTGAGCTTCACCTACTCATTTAGGGACTTCCACAATGTTTTTCCTTGATCTTATGAGGAAATGCATGCCATAGAACCTTCTAATGTCAAGCATGAGATGAAGAAAAATCGACCATTCTTTTTATGGTATTTTTCTTGCTCATTAATCTGAAAAACCGCGAGTCTTCTTCTTTGGGCTTGTTAAACTACTACAAAGATAGATAGAGCATTGTTAGAGATATTTTATTGCTCTTTAAAAAATATAAACATCCCCGAGCTTTTGTCCTTGTGCTCGTTAAATCTATGCAATGATAAATAGAGCACTTTTGGAGACATTTTATCGCTCTTTAAAAAATATTTACACCTCCAAGTTTTTGTTGTAGAGCTCGTTAAACATATATACCACAACCCGTAAAGCCCTTTTTTGGGATATTTTATCGCTCTTTAAACAATACAAAGATCCCCGAGTTTTTCATCCTTTGCACTCGTTAAACATATGCAAATGATGCTCTTAGCACCTCTTTTTTGATCTAGTTCTAGCTCATAAACTGTAAAAGACCAAATGGAGCATCCTTTTTAGGCACTTTTTTTCTCGCTCTTTAAACTGAAAAAATCTCGAGCTATGTCTTGCTGCTTGTTAAACATGCTAAAGATGACCTGAGCATTCTTTCACGTACTTTTTTCAAGCTTGTTAAAAAATGAAAAATCCTGAGTTTTTGTTATTGAGCTCGTTAAAGTGTCACGACAAAACAAAAGTTTAGTCCGCTGCCTGATACTTGTAAGAAAATGAGGTTCACATCTATTGGAAAAATGTTTCTCTTTATCTAGGTCTAGTAGATTAAATACGAAAAAGTAACCGATATGGGTATACTATTAACCTTTTGTCACACTCGTTTAACAACTATGAAAAAGGGACCACCATGGAGTCTCTCTTTATGATCTTTTCAGACTCTCTAAAGATGAAAAGATCATTGAGTTATCTAGTCTCGACTCTTTAAATACACAAACAAGATATAGATTTGTTCTTTTTACGATACTTTTCAAACTCTTAAAAAGTGAAAAAATTGACGAGTTTTCCTATCTAGACTCATTAAACTAATCAAGTAGGGCAAAGATTCATTCTTTTTGCGATCCTTTTTAGACTCTCTAAACATGAAAAGATCGATGAGTTTACCCATCTGGACTCATTAAAAATCAGATGGGGAAAAAGTGGAAATACAGCCGTATTCTGAAGTGTGGTTTGGCAGCAAAAGTTCACTTGAACATGGCACTCCCTCAAATAAACCATCATTTTGATAGCCTCTCAATATGAACCCTACCAACCTATGAGTTTTTAGCCTATATACCCTAATGCCATTTCCTCTTCATATGTTAAACACTCTATAGTGTTCATGAGTCTAGTGTTGTCTGGTTAAAGCCATTGTCATGCCTTCTATTGTTCAAGGGTCCCTACTTGTTTCCTCGATCAACTGACCCTACATATCCTTTCATCATTCCCTTCATTGTTTATACCCAAAAGCTCAAAATATTCTTCAGAAAACAAAATCATCCTTGTCCGGATTCGTGTCAACTGATGTAGGACACGTCATTGCCTACCTTTCAATAGGTTCCTTCCTATCGATTTCAACACTCTATCTAGGAAGATAACCCAGAAAAACATTCAGTGCCTTAGTGCTTGCATATATTAGCGGTAGGTTACCTTCTCCTTGATCACGGATTTTCATCATTGGCTCCTGGTTAAGCGATTCTACGAGTGTTCGATAACAAAAAATCAATGGCCTTCCTCACATATATTAACAGTCTCCATTATGGGCTGGCAATCAAATGATTTCATGCATGTTTGACATCAACTCATTTTATCACATGTACGTATCTATGCTGTTCTGTGAAGCAGGAATCAAGACCTTGGGTAGAGGCTTGCATCATTTAGCCTTGTTTCCTCTCCCAAGCTATGATATTGTTCTTTGAAGATAGCCATTTCAAGATAATCTATTATGACATTGGATCCGCTTTGTTCCATGTTGGTGGCCAGCATTGCTATATCTCTGAGGAGAAAGTTACTCTGACATAGCTACTGAGCATGGGAATGCCCGATTGAGGACATGATTTTAGCAATTCATATATATGTCCTTTTGTTGTATCAGGTTTTCCATATGACCTGAAACTTCCCTCTCTCTACAAAGAGTTTGACAAGAAATTACATTATTTTCATAAAGTATTTCATCCATTGTCTCTGCCTCTGATCTCATACTTTAGGGGGCATCCATTATAGGACAAATTGACCTCCTAATCAACTCAGAGGATTGTGGTCATTCTTTCAGTCATCTTTTCCTTCTCCTCTGAGTTGATTAGGAGGTCAATTTGTCTTATAACAGATGCCCCCTAATGTATGAGATCAAAGGTAGTGATGATGGGGAAAATATTTTATGAAAATACTGTAATTTCCTATTGAAATCTTTGTAGAGAGAGAGAAGTGTCAGGCGATAAGGAAAACTTGATACAAAAAAACCAATAACAATGTAAAATAACTAGTAGCCAATGATATAAAAATGTTCGCCACCAACATGGAACAGGGTGGATCCAGTGTCATAATAGATTATCGTGAAATGGCTATCTTCAAAGAACAATATCGTATCTTGGGAGAGGAAACAAGGTTGAATGATGCAAACCTCTACCCAAGGTCTTGATTCCTGCTGCACCGAACATCATAGATTGGTACATGTGATAAAATGAGTTGACGTCGAACATGCATGAAATCATCTGATTACCAGCTAATAATGGAGACTTTTAACAGATGCGAGGAAGGCCACTGATAATGGTGATGGTCTGCAAGATGCACAGTGCAAACTAGCGAGTGTAAAAGATTTTTTTGGCGTCGAACACTCGTAGAATTGCTTAACCGGGAGCCAATGATGAAAAACCGTGATCAAGCACAAGGTAACTTGCCACTAATGTCTGCAAGGACCAAAGCACTAAATGTGTTTCTGGGTTATCTTCCTAGATAGAGTGTTGAAGTCGATAGGAAGGAACCTACCGAAAGGTAGGCAATGATGTGTCCTACATCAGTCGACATGAAACCGGACAAGGATGATTTTGTTTTCTGAAGAATCTTTTGAGATTTTGGGTATAAACAACAGAGGGCATGATGAAAGGATATGTAGGGTCAGTTGATAGAGGAAAGAAGTAGGGACCCTTGAACAATAGAAGGCACGACAATAGTTTTAACCAGACAACACTAGAATCATGAACACTACAGAGTGTTTAGGATACGGAGATGCAATGGCATCATGATATATAGGCTAAAAAATCATAGGTTGGTAGGGTTCATATTGAGAGGCTATCAAAATGACAGTTTATCTGAGGGAGTGCTATGTTCAAGGGAACTTTTGCTGCCAAACCACACTTCAGGATACGGTTGTATTTCCAATTTTTCCCCATCTGATTTTTAATGAGCCTAGATGGGTAAACTCATCGATCTTTTCATGTTTAGAGTTTGAAAAGGATCACAAAAAGAATGAATCTTTTCCCTATATGATTAGTTTAATGAGTCTATATAGGAAAACTCGTTGAATTTTTCATATTTTAAGAGTCTGAAAAGTATCATAAAAAGAATGACTATATATTGTCTGTGTATTTAAAGAGTCCAGACTAGACAACTTGGTGATCTTTTCATCTTTAGAGAGTCTGAAAAGATCATAAATAGAGACTGCATGGTGGTCCCTTTGTCATAGTTGTTAAACGGGTGCAATAAAAGGTTAATAGTACCCCCGTATCAGTTACATTTCCGTATTTAATCTACTATTCCTGAATAAAGAGAAACATTTTTCCAATAGATGTCGACCTCATTTTGTTACGAGTACAAGGCGGTGGACTAAACTCGTGTTTTTTCGTGACACTTTAACGAGCCGAGTAACAAAAACTCGGGATTTTTCATTTTTTAACGAGCTCAAAAAAAGTACCTGAAAGAATTCTCGGGTCATCTTTAACATGTTTAATGAGTAGCAAGACACAGCTCACGATTTTTTCAGTTTAAAGAGCTAGAAATAAGTGCTTAAAAAGGATGCTCTATTTGGTCCTTTTTAGTTTATGAGCTGGAACTAGATCAAAAAAGAGGTTCTCAGAGCATCATTTGCATATGTTTAACGAGTGCAAAGGATGAAAAACTCGGGGATGTTTGTATTGTTTAAAGAGTGATAAAATATCCCAAAAAAGTGCTTTATAGGTTGTGGTATATATGTTTAACGAGCTCTATCACAAAAACTCAGAGGTGTTTATATTTTTTAAAGAGCGATAAAATGTCTCCAAAAGTGCTCTATTTATCATTATATAGATTTAATGAGCGCAAAGACAAAAGCTCAGGGATGTTTTTATTTTTTAAAGAGCAATAAAATATCCCTAACAGTGCTCTAATCTTCTTTGTAATAGTTTAATGAGCCCAAAGAAGAAGACTCAAGGTTTTTCGAATTAACGAGCAAGAAAAATACCATAAAAAGAACGCTCGAACTTTCTCAATCTCATGCTTGACATTAAAATGGTATATGCCATGCATTTCCTCATAAGACCAAGGAAAAACATCGCGAAAGTCCCTTAACATGTAGGTGAAGCTTACAATTTCCACAGGATTGTGATTGGCTCCACTCTGTATGCTTTGCACGATACCTGTCATGACAGAAATATCGGGGAGCAATGTTTGTTATATATTGCCCCTATTTCCTTCCGAGTCCAAAAGTTGGATAGTTGTATATGGTGAGGAAACGATTTCATATGCTTTAGGTGACAGGATTTGAAGAGGCATCATGTCTGAATTAGATATCGAAACATGATGGTGAGAATCCTTCGAAGGTTTCTCTTCTAACCTCGTGATCTCTCTAATATCTTCATCCACCAATAGGACTTGATTGAGTGGATCGAAAGAAGGAGGCGTTATGGGAGGGGCAGTGGTATCTTTGGTCGAAACAAAGTGAATAGAGATTCAAATGCGAACTGAATGGCTTGGTAGGCCGATTCAGCTGGTGACAACGACATTTTCTCTCCATATTTGTCAATGTCTAAAGGAGCTGACAAGATCCATGGATCGATCATTTCATGAGGAATAGATGAAATAATGTTGACCATCTGTGGAACCTTGCGCAACTAAAGAGGGAAACAACCCATGAGGGAAGAAGCCTTCAATAGACTAGTACCGATACCGACGTAAGAGTCAGTTCCACCTCCTACTGGGGGTATGGAGCCACTTAGTAATGGTGAATAATCAGGGGTGCAAAAAGACAACTGATCCATGGTAATGATCTTTCCATCCAATGGAAATTCGATGATACGAAAGACAGTCGATATGACACCCATCATGGCATATGTCCAACTGTGAGCTAGCAACAAATTATAGTCGAGTTTCTCGTTCACGACTTCTACATCTACCGTTACTATTTTCCTAGCCAAAGTGATCGGAAAATTGGCTAAGTATCCTTTTCGGACAAATATGTGGTTGTCAAAAGCTTTAAGGGAATTCGACAGTGGGGAGAGGGTTGGTGAACCCAAGGCAAGCCAACATGAAGCTGACATGATGCAAGTCGAAGCACCTTCGTCGATGACAGTTCGATGTATACCTTTACCTTTCGAAGTGATATGCACTTGAAATGCAAGCCGGTGGTAAAGGGGAGATTTACACTTTTTCATGTTGAAAATGGCAAGCATGGAATTCGCAGGGTCAATAACCTCGATAGCCGAAAGCAAAGCTTTCCTTTGGCTGGGGCATGTTTGTAATACTTTGAGCGTCAACATTGTTGATGGCGCTTGCGCCAAATCCTCTACAATGTTGTAGTGTTGGGCAGCATGTGCATATGTGTTATGCATTGTGCATCAAAGTGCGCCCTTGGGGGGTCAAATTACAAGGTCCTCAACTAGCCTTTCGATTCGAAAATCGTTGGGAGGCGATGGGTTTTGACTCGTGGATGATTCTACTTCCGGAGTGACAGGAGCTTCATATGATTTGGCTCTGGTTGTTAGGTCTACCATTTAAAATGTGTAAACAGTAGAACTTCCTTCACCAGCTGAAGGTTGTTGTGAACCATCACTGCCTCCTAACGTCAATGGCGTTTGGTTGGCAATGAGATGTTACTGCTATTGATTAGGAAAAGGATTTCTAAGGACCGTAGATGTCTTACTAGAATCTTTCTTGGAAAGGTAATCCATGCATTCTTGAAGGCGCGGACAATGCTAGGTTATGTGATCTTCAAGACAGAGTTTGCACAAATAGTTGGTGCCTTTATATTTTTCCGTATCAGTAGGCACAATGGCCTTCTATTTTGGGTTGGGCTACTTAGATGACTGCTCCTCAGAAGGAGTGGTCTTGTTCTGTTTCTTCTTGTTCTTGCTACTAGATTTCTGTGTAGACTGGACAGAGTTAATCGCAGTAGCAAGAAGAGCAGTCGTTTTGGTAGAGGGGTCCACTGCCAACTTGGAAACAGATGCACTGAGTTTTTTACAGCACTCGTGGTGTTTGTGCTGACGATCCCATCGACATGCGCTCTAGAGCGCTGAGTGGTGGGAAGATTGGGGTTACCAGGAGCATAGGGGATAATGTCGTAGAGAGTGTCAAATTGGGAATAGATAAAATCTAAATGGTGGGCACGACCGTATGGATTGGTCCTCTATGACCGCACCACCTAGAGCGACATCTCTAGCAATTTCTGGGAGTAGCGACTTACAAAACCAGTATGTTAAGAGAAAATCAGGGATGGGGGCTTTGACTAACCTCTGCCTACATCTCCATTCACGGATATGATTGGAGATGTGGGTGGAGGTATCCTGACAAAATGAAATAAGGAGTTCTGTCCCTGTCTCATAACAAATAGGTATCTGAAAGTGCTTTAGAAACTCCATCGCTAAAGCATCAAAGGTATTCACTAATGCATGTGGTATCTCAATATACCACTTTACAGAATTGCTAGGGAGGGTGCGAAGAAAAAGATGCAACCAGACACTATCATCCACCATGGAGTTAGAAACACACCATAGATGGTAGGTTGTGACATGAGTGCCTGGATCAGCCCCTTGTTTTCCGTCGAACTTAGGAATATCTGTCGATATTTTATGCGGGATCAATGACCACTATAGGCTATGGTAGATGGGGTCGTTAGTCAACATGTATAAGTTGGGGAAATCCAACGTTGCCAAAAAAGGAAAATTTTCGGGTGCCCCTGACTCGAACCATTGTGATGATGGATGACTTGAGGAGCTCTACACTCCTCCCATCATTTGGTTCCCTATGGTGTACATGGGCTGCATGGTGTAGCAGTTGCTTTGTGGTACAGTGTTGTAAAGTGGATTACCATGAGGATTTTGATAATGGGGTATGAAGTTGCCCCTAGTATAAGCAATGCCCCCTTGACTCATCTGAGTTTGTGAGTAGGGTGCCCCCATGGATTGGGTGGGGATCCCTTGTGGATTCCCAACCGACACTGAGCTAACCATATGGCTTTTATTGACAGAGGGAAAATTCATGTCAATTAGTGACTGTCCATGCATGCCCAAGAACGGAGGGGGGACTGTGAGATTCCCCACCACCATGTGCATATTGGGAACTGCTCTAGATGTTTGAATCTAGGGGTTATAACTGTACATTGGTGACCGACCTTGATTTTGGTAAACTGGGACCACACCCATAGTGCCACATTGAGTGTTATATGGAGCATTATATGTGGCACTAGTCAAAGGTATGCTTTGATGCACCATAGGAGTAGAACCTGGCATCCCCTGGGTCCCACTGATAGAGGGTGTTAGTGAGTTACAGTACCTGGGACAAACGAGATTGCAGCGTTCCACATTGTCGGCGTTTTGATGACCATCAATTGGGGAAGTGGTAGAGGACTCACAGTGTCTCCATAATTCCACAACCCTTGAGGTGTCAACTGAATAGATGGGAGAGTTCCTCCCAATGAAGAGTGAAGTACTGGTACGATGGGAGGAATAACAGGATCCGACTGATTTGTAGGCAGAGTGTTAAAATGAGGAAGAAATCCTTCCGTAAAGAAATCCTCTGGAAAATCAAAATCATCAGTCGTCCAGAATGATCCCATGTGTGATTTAGGAGACTGATCCCTCGAAGATGAGGAATCCGAGTCAGTGGATCTCAGCAGATCCTCTACAATGAGTGGAGGAAGTCCTAACAACCATCTAGATTGACGAAGAGGGCCGGATGTAGCCACAGTGACTAGTAAATTCTATCAGATAAATTTTAAGGTGATATTATTTAAGTCTCAAAAACGATAGCACTCAGATACCTAAAAAGAAAAAATACACTAAAAACGGCAATCAGCAAACAATGTGAAATTACCTTGTCTGATAAACACTGATTACTGGAGATGAAACCCAGTCTTTTAATGAGTAACAGAGAAGGATGGCCAAATGTACGGTCATGGTTACTTTTGAGCTTCGCCCGAACCTTAGATTGAGGGGCCAAGTACTCTCGTGAAGATGAGCACCCTCCCAAAAAATGA
>APFE031167088.1:31011-45108 GCA_000404065.3 Pinus taeda | reverse complement strand
TAAGAAGGCTGAAAACAAATACATGCATGTGCATTTTCATTTTGATTTCTTGGTTTGATTTAGGACTGTGCATTTAGCATGTGCTTTGTGCTCTGTGAAGAAACGATTCTTGACTTTCTTCCCTTAGTAGCTAGGATTTTCATTGCTGAAAGAAGATTAAACGCGTGTTTATCATCTTAGACTGCATTTTAGGAATTATATACACATCACGCGGTGAACTTGAAAGGAAAATTGTTAAGCAAGATCAACTTAAAATAAATTCAATGAATCTAACAACGCTTTGGAACTTAACGCACAACATCTAGAGGTCTAGGCTAGAGACATATTCCGGCGTCGTAAAACCTGGTAACTTTTGTTTTCAATGTTGGTTGGGTGATTCCTCCACTCTAAGATGGCAAGTGCCAATACAGACTTGTGCTCCCACGTACCGTCGAGTATATATTGGGAGACCACAATAGGCTGCATCCTTTATCCTTAGGAAGCCATGTCTGCTACCCTATCGATCGTAATGCACTGAACACAACATTCGGGAAGATTGACTGCCATACCGTAAAAAGTATTATGTAGTTTTGTGATTGGTTTGGTAATCCTCCCTACCTAGATCTCCAGAGAAGTCCATTTTGATCCTTTTCAGACTCCTTAAAGGAAAAGGTCCTCTAAGTACTTTTCACTTCAGGCTCAATAAAAATCGAAGGTGACTAGATTCATCTTTTGTTTTTTCTCGACTCTTTAAAATTGAAAAAACAAGTTGTGTCAAAGCATCTAAAAATTTATTTTAATCAGAATAACGTCACAAATTCCCCGTTGGTCTTCAGGATGAGAAAATGGAGTCTATCAACCAAGGATTTCCCCTTGGAGGAAATCCTAGTCCCTTCGCCTCTTGGGGAGATGTTGGTGCACCCCATATGGCCACTTTGTCACTTCCAAGATTGACAATTGGTTTGCTTATCTGGCTCTTCTCTACCTCTGTCGTTCAGAATCCCGTAATTCCTGAACAGTCAAATCAGCAACTAGATGACACTAGATTTGCCTCCCAACATTCGACTTCATCTGATTCTCCCTCTCCTCCTTCCTCTTCGCTTGATAAAGCTGATAAATGTAAAAATCAAGTAATTGAGAAGAAGAAGAAGCAGAAACAGAAAAAGGAAAAGAAGAAAAATGAACCAGAATTGAAAGGGGGCAACCAAGCGTCATCTAGCGAAAATTCTCACACCGCACCATCGAAACCTCAATCTCCTTGTGTCATTTGCAATGGTGACCACTATCACCGAGAATTTCCCTGCATCCCTCGGATCTTAAGGGACTGGTCTCCTCGTTTGCACAATCCGGTAGCGTCAACCTCTGGCGATCATGTTGAATGCTCACCATCAACCAGTGAAAGTGAAGCACATGGACAAAAAAGGAATCCCAGATTTCCTTGTAATTTGTGTGAAGGAAATCACGCCGTCCACTGTTGTCCCTTCCTTGACGAGGCTAAAAGAGTTTTGGATGATTGTCCAGTTTCACCGCTATGACTTCCTCCTGGATATAAAAAACTCTTGCCAAGTCCTCCACTGGCTGAAAATCCGGCTGGCCCGTCATTGTGGTCGGCCAAAGCATCTATCATTGAAAATGAACCCTCTAAATCCATACCAGATGAAAGTCAAAAGGTCGAGATGGAAGTTGACCCGGTCTTGCCTTCACAGTGTTCATTTTCGAATGATACCGTCACTGAAGAGAAAGAGAACGACAACGTTCAAATTCTTTTCATCAACATAGACTCCGATGAACTTGGGGGTAGTCCTCCCATTCCTTTATCGCAGGAAGGAAGTTCATCAGAGTCATATCCAGCCATCTATTCGGTCCCACCACCAAGCAGCCTAGTCATTTCCTTCGACTGGAATCTTCTAGGCAGACCTCGTTTACCAGCTAGTGTACCATTCAGAATCATTGTAAAAGATTACACAATGGTCATGGTTGGTACCATCATCGATGAAGGGGCTTTTGTGAGTATCCTTTCCTCAACTGCCTGGAAAGCGCTTGGTTTTCCATCGCTTTTGCCTAAAATGAGAAATCTGACGAGCTTCGACAAGGGAACCAGTCGACCTTTAGGGATCCTTCCAAATGTGCCCATTACTTTGAGAAGGAAAAATTTTCACATGAACGTTATGGTAGTTCAAGGACCATTAGATTATAATCTACTCCTTGGACGCGACTATATTTATTGCATGGGAGCCATCGTCTCCTCACTCTTTAGAGTAATGTGTTTTTCGCACGAAGGCATAATGGTCAAGCTCATGGATCAAATGTCATTCCCCGATTCACACATCGTAAATAGTCAAACACCATCCCTAAATGGTATTTTCACGCAAGGAATGTCTCATCGATCTCCAGTCCATCCACCTGATGAGCGCGAGTGATTCAGAAGGATGAGACTGAAACCCAGGGGACATGCACCCTGGTCTGTTTCGATAGGAAAACCTTGGGTATAAAGTGGATTTCCACGAGGGATATATGACTAGTCTGATGAACCTGTCCTTACAAGAAAATGGGATCAAGGTGGAATAAGATACCCTCGTTAAAGTTATGTGAGTGGAATGCGTCTGCGCCATTCACCTTTGTCTATTTCAATAGACGTCACCGAGGAAGCATTTTATCTGCTACGTGGATAGAACTTTCTTGGTAACCTGGAAATTTTTCGCTATGCTTGGGAGCATGCAAACCTTTCTGCATGCAAGTGAAGAGCGGCTATTTATTTTTTAAATTTGTAGGACCTCTAACCCTTTAAACCCGTAAGGCTAGTCGTTTCCTAACTTGCATAAAGAAAGGATCCGTGGCAAATCTTGAGAGATGTAAACCACTTCAAAATAGCATCTCGAATGAGAAATTCTTATCATACGACTAGCGAGCAATGTTGTCGCAGAGTTCAAGCTCATTAAAAACTAAACCCTCCACAAGTAGTTTTAGCGCATAGTTCAAGATCATTTAAAAATAAACATAAGTCATGAGCAAATGTTTCCCCCAACGTTTAAGCTCATTAAAAAATGAACTGGTAAATAACCATTGTGAATGCCTTATTGCCAGCTTTGAGCCTTGGTTGTGTTCTCGCTATCACCTCCACTCTGTTTTTAGTTGATCATTCACCCCCATATGATTGTTTAACCCTTCGAGGAACATTTGCAAAGAGTGATTCTATTAGCCATCCTTGTGACACTGCCGTGATTCGAAAATTCCAAATCTTACCTGGAATCAACTGCTACCCGAAACCATCACTCGTTCCTCGAAAACGAGTCTTCTTTAAGCTCTTTTTACCTGACTCATAAAATATGAAAATATTGCCGAGCGATTGGCCTCTCTGGCTCGTTAAAGTCATCGGAAGTGTTATCCCTCCTCTAGATTTTAATCTTTTTGGACCTGAGGGATTATTACACAAAAGATCGAGCGCTTGTCTTGTTCGGCTCGTTAAAACTATCGAAAATTTATCCCTTTTGTATTATTTTATGCTTTTTCGGACTTAAGGGATTATATGATGAAAAAGAATCGTTGGAGTCTCCTTTCCATTTCTTTTAGACTCTCTAAAATTGAAAGAGATCGAGTTATCTTTATCGTTAAACTCGTTAAAACTGAATAGCGACAAACTCATCCAAATGGATGAGAGCAAGTTTCACTATCGCTAGGCTCGCTAAAATTTAGTGACAGGTTCGCCTGAAGGGCGGATTATCGAACAAGCATATGTTATACTCCTCAATCTTGACAAAAATAAAGAGGTACTATTCAGCAATGACTGGGGAAAATTGGGAAGAAAACTTGAAGAAACTTTATTGGTAGCGAGTCGCTCTTGAACATGACACTTTCCTTCCGTTCACTGGTCATCACCATTGGTCCGTCACACCATCCATATTTGGGGTTAATGCTACCAATCCATCGCCAGTGTCGCCGATATGTTCAAGAGAAGTCATTCAGACAATTCACCTATGTCTCACCCATTGCAAAACATTCATGCTTCATTCCTTCATGACCGCCACCCTGAACCCTATATCGTCAGTTTGTTTTCACCTCCAAGATCATTTGCTTCGTTCTGTGTCATTGATGTGGGATTCATTAAGGCCCTCCTGCGATGGGTCGCTTTTTGTCGACATCAGCTCGTTATCCAAGAAGTTGACTTAGGAACAACCCTTTCAGTACTTTGAAACTTGCATGCCTCAATGGCAAGTTTCTCACATTCGGCGACAAGTTTACATCAATGGCCTTCAACCGAGAGATTTTACGTGGTGTTCAAGGCCAAGTCCTTTTTCACGCCACTTGAATTGTACTGTAGTACCTTGAGGGTCATTGTCATTATTGGTGATTCCTCTCGTGCCTGTTAATAGCTTACATCATTGGCTGGTAATCAGGTGATGTCTTTCCGTGTTCGACTCCAGAACATTTTCACACGGACCGACTTGTACTCCGAGTGAAGATTGAACGAGTTTTGAAGACCTCGGATCTAGTTTCATCCATCCGAGCTGCGATATATTTGGGAATATAAAGACATCAAGTGTACATCATTGTCGAACAGATGATCATCCAAATCAAAGGATGATGAGTCCATATCATCAGTCTGTCACACAGACGATTGTCTGCCCTATGTACATGAAAATGAATTTATAAAGCTGAGCATGGGAATTCCCACCTCATCTAGATCATGAAAAAATGTTGTCAAAATAATGTATTGTATTGTATCTTATTACAGGTCGCCTCCCAGCTCGGAAAAACTTTGGATCCTCATAGTAAAGCATTTCACCCGACATCATAAAGATTAATGACCTCATGCTTTAGGGGGCAACTTTTATAGACATTTTTGGGCACTTCAACCCCAATCATAAATGTCCATAGACTGAGGGATCCTATGTCCCTAAAAGTGTTGCTTCATTGCCTAAAGGAACAAGGTCAGCTGATTACATCATCTCCCAGAGGTTCTCCACCAAAAACTGCTCATAAATGGTCAAAACTGGACGATACTGAAAGCTCAATGCAGAGGGTGTGATGCATATCACCTTCCCAATGTACAAGGTGTGATGCATACTGAATTTCTCTTCTGTAGGGTGCAATGGTCAGGAACGGACAAATGGCAAGGACAAAAATGCGAGGTGGAAGATCATGGAATCTTCCAAAAGCTTCCTCTCTGACACTTGCCTCTTTGTTTTTGACCAGGGATGAGTAAGAGATCATCATTCTCCAAGTGGAAGCAGGAACTATCAGAGAGAGGACACTAATCAAGATCCCAGAAGATGACTCACCTCTCTGTAATCATCTATATATGGATCCCTCATCACAGAGATCCAGGGGCTAGAATTTTGTATCTTATAGAGAAGTGTTGTTGGTTTTCTGGTATACATTCATAGTGTTGGGTGATCTAAGCTTTGCTTGAGGTGAAGAAGGGCTTCCTAGCTAGAAGATGATGCTAGGTCAGAGCATATGCTTGTAATCCTCTTGCTACTTTTCATCTTAATAAAGATATTCTTGTTTTCTTCCATATTCTTGTGTAATTTTTTATATATGCATTTATATGGTTAACATACATCTGATCCTGTGTTATTTAGGGATATAGACCTTTTTTTCATCGATAGTAGGATGTTGTTGTGATTCCATAGGCTCTCTTTGAAGCTGGGCAGACGAAGAAGAAGCAGTGAAGCTCTATCAAGAAGGAGAGGAAATCAAGCGCAAGACTCAGGTTGGTCTTCTTGGTTCTCCTCTTGTCTATTTCCATAAAAGAAAACAATAGTAGACTTTACTTGTTTGTTTCTAAGATAGCCACCCATCTTAGTGGGAATAGCAGCATCTGAGTGCACACTATTTCCAGTAACAAACATCGATCAACCATTCGAACAATGGGGATTAGACATAATAGGTGAGATCATTCGTCACTCTTCTAAACAACATAAATACATCCTTAGTGCTACTGATTACTTTACTAAATGGGTGGAAGTAGTTCTACTCAAGTCATCCAACTCCGATAGTATCATAGATCAATTCATAATTACTAGATCTGGCTTACCTTCTACTTTAATGTTTGATAATAACAATGTAAACTTTGAAACGGGAACTATAAACTCAAAACGAGAACTCTAGCCAAAAAACCCCAAAAAAACATCAAATACAGTGCTAAGAACAAAAAGTGTGTATACTGGAATGATGATTTTATTTTTTAGGGGTCAATTTTGAACATGTTTTAAAAATGGTAGTGACTACGAAATTTTCGTGCAAAATATAGCTTGAAAACGAAAAGTGATGATACTGGAATGATGATTTTTTTTAGGTTCAATTTTCAAACTTTTTAAAAAATTCTAGTAAAACCAAATTTTTATGTGCCAAACAAAATTGTTTATCAGGGAAAAAACACAATAATGTTTTTGGTAGAATATCATTTTTCTTTCCTAAGTATAAATTCAACATGTTGTCAACCATAACATCAACATCAACGGTGCTATGTTTTTGTTTTGTTTCAATCCCACCGTCTACTTCATGAGTAACATATTTCATCTCTTCATGTCAAACACCATCCATTGAATTAATGGTCGGATCAATAATCCAAATCTATTGCACGTGACAAGCTCCTACAATCTCTTATATAGAATCTACTTTATATATCAATGTTGTGTCATGAGCTTTCAATTTGGCTATTCATTTAACATTTACTGCTCTCTAAGTGAATTTACCAATTATTAACAAGTGATATAGAGGTAATTACATGCTATAATTGGCTCAATTAATCTAGTCAACAGTTAATACTAATATGTGCAATAGTTTAAAATCAATTTAACAATTAAAAATTCTTACAACGATAAAAGTAGTTTTTTATGTCTGCAAAGAGTCAATTCAACAAATATACTATTTGTAAAAAATAAATCTATTACTAGGGCTACAATGTTGCTATACGAATTTACTACAACTACTTTTTATGAAATAATTGCAAGGGCTATTGAAAGAAACAAGGTATAACCACTAGGAAGAAAATAAGGTACATCTAATAAAATACAGTATGAATATGTTATATAAAATACAATATATTGGATAAAATAGAGTATAGCTATTTTACAAAAAAATTTAAATAATTTACAAATATAAAAAATTGAAATATTTCCTAAGTTAGAAAATAACAATTTGAATTCATTGAAATATATATGGATAAAAAGAAAACATATTTATATATTTACACAGAAAAATAACTTAAAATTAGCATTACCAATTCTTTAGAGTGGCCCTTGCTCTAGAGTAGAATTGGTAATCACAAGCATACACACCCTAACCAGCAATATTGGAAGCAATTACTTTTTGAATTTTAGGAAAAAATGATTAAACACCAAAACAATAAAATCCCTTAAATTTAGTTCTCTTAATTTTTATACAAAAACTACTTAACTATAATAACTTCCTACTAAATTCTAGTGTTTTTTCCCTTAGTGTCTAGAAATATGACCATTTTTAAGTGTTTATACTTGGTACCAAGTAAACAAAACTAATTAAAACTTATCTCCTAGTATGAAGGAAGGAAACCACTTTTTAGTGAAAAAACATATAAGTATTTATACTTAGTATGAAGTACAACAAACTAGTTAACTAGCTATTGCATGATGTGCTTATTTTAGCCTATAATTAAGGCAAATGGCATGAGTGGAATGACATTAAATTAACTAACTATTGCATCATGTGCTTATTTTAGCCTATAATGAAGTCAAATGGCATGAAAGGAATGGCATTGGTGGTCTAGAATAGTGGAATGAAAAATCTTATGCTAACTTACGATTACGAAATTTTGAAATTACTATCAAACAAATTCATATCTAGAAATATATAGCAATGGTTTAATTTTTTATAAATTCTTCAACTACAGAAAAACTATGTTTTATACGGATGCTAAAGTTTTAAATGGCTTATGGCTTATGCTACAAAACAATTCTTCAATGTAAACCTTCTCTAGCTCATGATTCCTCACTAAAAATTTTGCACTTATTCTTCTAATAAAAAACGTAATAATCCAATAACGGATAATGAGGATAAAATGGAAAAAAAATGGAGAAAAAGTGGCGGTGGTGGGGCGGTGGTGCGGCGATTCTGAGAATCGCCCCTCCACCCAGCGATTCTTAGAATCGCCCCATGTGCACATGATGTAGCAGCTTTTTCTCCGAAAGGGAAATCTGCTATTCTCAATTTTCCCCATTTGATTCAGTATATGCCTTGACCTCCTACCTATTTGCCCAAAGACATTAAAGCTACTGCTGCAGCGAAAACAACAAAAATTAGTTTAATTTTTCTATAGAGAAAGCTGCGGGATGGAATTTCGTTTTATCTTCTGGAGTTGACAATTCTTCAACCCACAACTAAATGTTGCACTGCCGTATGTAGCTATTGTAATCATTGGATATTGTATATATTGTATATTGTGATCTGGAGTTAATATAAATGCTTTGATGAGGGACTTACCCCCCTCATTTCTTTAAAAAAAAAAAAAATTGTCAAAATTTGCACCAAATCAGAAATCTCTTATAGAATTCACATTCTTCTTCTTCTTAAGGATCACGAAACTATCTCCTACACACACATATTTCATCCCTGAGATCAAATGTAGTATCACAACCAACACTATAAAAAATGCTGTCAATGGTTCATATTACCCACATAACAAATATATTACTCATATATTAAAGAAAACAGTATTGGAATTTCTTTTAACGAACCCAAGTTTGAACCACACGTATGTATAAGCATATACCAAATTTTGTTCAAGTTAAATAGTTTTGTATCTCACAATAGGAATGAATTCATATTATTAATAGTTACCTAGTTAAATAGGAACATTCATATTGTGTGATACAAAAACATTTTTCATTCTTTTTATTAATTAAAATTTGCATTTTTTATTTTTTATTTATTTATTTATTTAATTTATTTATTATTTTTTTTTTTTTTTTTTTTTTTTTCAGTATAGCAACAGTAAAATTTCATGAATCCCTCTTCCAAAATGTTTCAGCACAAAAAACATTGTGAGTTTTTGCAATAGTTTGTGTCACCTTTCAGATGAAAATATAGTGTCCTTAAAAGTACCAGTCAAAATAAGTCATCAAAAATAATACTTTCAAGAATACCTCTTTGAGGACACGTCTTTCAATAAAGACATGGTTGCAAGGATTGCAAAAATTTGTACCAGCAACCCAGAGACGGAAATGAGCACCAATAAAAATCCAATCAAAAGAAGTCATACTACTTTTTCAAGAAGTTCTTGTTGTGGACATGCTTTTCAATAAAGAAATGGTCATGGGCACTGCAATAATTTGCACCAGCACCCCTACTAAGACTCTGCATCCCTCCAACACGCCAAACAAAACCAGTAGAGTATCTGTAACTTCGTCCTGATTTGAATTGCTAAACAAATGAGCTCAGAGGTGACCCAAATCGCAATGTATAAGTGATAGTGTCATTGCAATAGATGATGCAAGCATGTAAAGGTTCAGAATTTTAGGATTACTCCATCTTTGACCAGTTTCTCCAACAGATAGTGGAATAATTCCAATGGAACTTGGAAGCATTACAATTCTTTTGACCTCTCTTCCTTTCAGACAAGGTTACCCACAGTATGCCCAACACTTGACAAGTGGCCTGGCATAGTAACACTCTATAAGGCTGGCCCCTTCTTTGAGCTACCTTCTCGTACCTTTGATCGACCGTCATGCGATAGGAGTAGTCAAAGCCATCAGTCCTCGATGGTCTCACCCCACCTCTGCTCTAAGGGAAAAAAAGGATATGAAAATGAGGGCAAACGATGCAGTTCAAGCTACAGAGGCATGCATGTGAGTGATGTAAAGATGATGATTAAATCGGTCAAGAAGGGGCCTATTCTACAGATGTGCCGAAGAATAGAGCAAACCAAATACTCTGTGAAGTGCCCGCGAAAAGGAAATAGGGAGACAACGGTTTCCATTCAGATCCAATGTGGACTCATCCCGCTATGATCTTCGCTCAACCTGGCAATGGAGGGGCATCTCAAAGTGGCAGATGGGACAATAGTGGTGCAACTCCAACCCTTGCAGAATGCAGTTAGAGTGGTAGATGTGTTGACATGGCATGTGACATGTCACCTCTCCCGCCTGAAAATCATCCAGACAAACTGTACACTTGGAAGGAAGATGATTTCGGGAAATGGTAACGACGGAAAACCCTTGAACTGCAGATGTATAAGTCGAGACATTACCATATCCATTCCGTTAAATAATATTCCCTAGTTTTATGAATGCTAAAAAAATGAAGAGAGTTCGTCGTCGAAATTTCTCCACCGGGCGATTCTCAGAATCGCCCCGCCACCGCACCATCACCGGCGGTGGTGGCAGGGTGGTGGTGGGGCGATTCTAAGAATTGTCCCACCACCCGGTGATTCTTAGAATCGCCCCATGTGGACGTAGTAGCTTTTGCTCTGAAAGGGAACTCTGCTATTCTCAATTTTCCCCATTTGATTCAATACCTACCACGACCTCCTACCTCTTCGCCCAAAGACATTAAAGCTACTATTGCAGCAACAACAACAAAAACTAGTGTAATTTTTCTGTAGAGAAAGCTGCGGGATGGCATTTTGTTTTATCGTATGGAGTTGACAATTCTTCAACCCACAACTACATGTTGCGCTGTCGTATGCAGCTGTTGTAATTATTGGATATTGTATATATTGTATATTGTGATCTGGAGTTAATATAAATGATCTGCTAAGGAACTTATCCCCTTCATTTCTTTTTAAATTTTTTTTTTGTCAAAATTCACACCAAATAGGAAATCTCTTATAGAATTCACATTCTTCTTCTTCTTCTTAAGGATCACAGAACCATCTCCTACACGCACACATTTCGTTCCCAAGATCAAATGCAGCATCACAACTAACACTATAAACAACGATGTCAATGGTTCGGATTACCCACATAACAAATATATTACTCATATATTAAAGAAAACAGTGTTGGAATTTCTTTTAACGAGCCAAAGTTTGATCCACACGTATGTATAAGCATATACCAAATTTTGTTCAGTTAAATAGTTTTGTATCTCACAATAGGAATGCATTCATATTATTAATAATTACCTAGTTAAATAGGAACATTCATATTGAGCAATAAAAAAAAATTGCATTCTTGTTATTAATCAAAATTTGCATTTTTGTTATTAATCAAAATGAGTTATTGAGTGAGACTAAATTAATTTCTCATGGAGTCATGTTAATCAAAATGAATTATTAATTTAAATATTAAATTAATTTCTTTAATTACTACATGATGTGAATTACAAAGAATGTAATCTACCTTAATTTTAAAAATCAAGAAACAAATAAATGGCAGAGAATTTTGCATTTTTCTGTTTCTTGCCGTTGAATGAGGGAAAAAAAGGATATGAAAATGAGGGCA
This sequence comes from Pinus taeda, assembly GCA_000404065.3. Classification (NCBI taxonomy): domain Eukaryota; kingdom Viridiplantae; phylum Streptophyta; class Pinopsida; order Pinales; family Pinaceae; genus Pinus; species Pinus taeda. The sequence goes on along the minus strand of APFE031167088.1, from coordinate 33,706 downwards.
AACGATGCAGTTCAAGCTACAGATACATGCATGTAAGTGATATAAATATGATGATTCAAGCGGTCAAGAAGGGGCCTATTCTGCAAATGTACCAAAGCACAGACCAAATAAACCAAATACTCTGCGAAGTGCCCACGAAACTGAAATAGGGAGACAATAGTTTCCATTCGGATCCAATGTGGACTCATCCCTCTATGATATTTGCTCAACTTAGCGATGGAGGGGCATATTGAAGTGGTAGATGGGACAACAGTGGTGCAACTCCAGCCATTGCAGCAGTGAGAGTGGTAGATGTGTTGACATGGCATCTGACATGTCACCTCTCCCACCTGAAAATCATCCAGACAAACCGTACACTTGGAAGGGAGATGCTTTCGCGAAACAGTAATGGTGGACAACCCTTGAACTAAAGATGTATAAGCTGGGACATTACTGTATCCGTTCCATTGAATTTCATTCCCTGGTTTTGTGAACGCCAGAAAAACGAAGAGAGTTCATTGCTGAAATTGCTCTACCAAGTGATTCTCAGAATCGCCCCGCCGATTTTCTAGTGTCTTATTAATTCAAGTGGAAGAGATCTTTCTTACATATCATTAGATTATGAAGTGACATTGGACATAATTAAGCTTTGGGCCATACCCTTTTAGAAACAACAACCCAAACTAAATGATTAGTTGTTAGACCTTTTTATTTAGTCGATCTAAACTAGAAGATTATAAAAAAAAAATCCTTTCATTACTCCTCATAAACCAAGATATATTGATTCACCCCTCCTTTTTAGTGTAAAAAGAGGAGTTCTTGATTTTTACTCAAAAATATGGGGTGTTGATGTATCTATACATGGGTGCTCTGGTTTTTATATTCAAAATTTTCTCTAGTGCTTGATTTGTAGTCAAAGAGATGCGGTGATAATGTATCTAGAGATGGGTGTTGAGTTTTTTATATTGAAATTTTCTCTTTGTTTCAATCAAAATTAGAAGGGTTTTTTATTTTTGTTTTCCTTATAATAAACTATTGTTCTCAATTGAAATTGGATCATTTGTATTAATGTTTCTTTTCAATGTAAGTTTGAGGTGCAAGTTACTTATTTTAATTTTAGACTATGATATTTAACACATAGTGACCTATGCTTAATAAACTAAACTTAGGAAGGTTTAATAACTTGCTCAATTTTTTTTAGGGTTTTGGTGTAGCTTGTTTGTAGAGAGACTAGAGATTTGTCCCCTAGGCAATAACATTCTCTTGCATATTTGAAATATTATTTATTGGTTCTATGTGCTTGCATTACCATCTTTTATTAAATGGTATTTGAAATAGTTATTGAAGAAAATTTCTAAACATTTCAGGGTTTCATGATAAAATGTTTATTTTTACATTCTCTTGTATGTTTGTTTTGATTATGTCTATTGAATCAAATTGGTTTTCAATAGGTTTGTTTTGAGTATGTGAGGTTTCTAGTGTCTTATTAATTCAAGTGGAAGAGATATTTCTTACATATCGTAATATTATGAAGTGACATTGGACATAATTAAGCTTTGGGCCATACCCTTTTAGAAACAACAACCCAAACTAAATGATTAGTTATAAATAATTAGAAATTTCACAAATATAGTAAACCAATATTAAGTGTGATTTATGGCCTTAAATGAGTTTTGGAGGGTAAACTTTGAAATGCCACAAAACTTAAATTAGAGGTCAATAGAGTGTGTGAGGTCCAATTATTGGATATAGTTCTTGAGAAAACGCACCTATAACATTAGAGTTAAACATGAGGCATCTCAGGTCAAGTGCCTAATGGTTAAGAGCATGTGTTTCCTCCTAAGAGGTCATAGGTTCAAAAACCAGAAGGGGTTAGAGTAGGTATGCCTTCGTAGACAATAATCAAATCATTGCGTGGAGGTGGGTCTCTTGTCCCACAAACAAGGGGGTTTCATACACCAATTAGGCGTCTGGCTTGGCTATGACTTTAAAATTGGATAATAATAATAATTAGGATATAAATTATTATAAATTCATAATCTATAAGGGTGAAAGCATGGAGTTGGGATACACTTTTTGGCAAGAGATAGCATGTCTGGGTGGAAAAAATGATTACTCAATTGAGCCCTTTTTAAGCGCTCGACCGAGATGTTTGAGCACTTAAACAATGTAACCCAATGTTATTTAGGAGCTCAATTTAGTGATGTCTTTGCGGCAAACAAATGAAGGAGATTGGGTTTTGGATCTATTTTTTGGCTCAGGTAAGTTTTATTATATGGAATTGAATATCAGTATGTTATTTATTAATTTATATGTCATTGTAATAATTTAATTCATTATTTCTTTTGTGCTTGATAATTAGGTACAACACTAGCATGTTGCCTTCAGAAAGGAAGAAATTGCATTTCAATTGAAAAATATCCAATACAGTGCAATTTAATTTAGCAAAGAATTAATGCTCTTCAATTTCTTCCAGATGCAATGCAACAAATTGGGTTCAAGAAAGGGGACTTTAGTGAATCACGTGTGGCAAAAAAGGCAAATGAACCCCAACCACCATTACGTGGAATGTTTGGAACGACATACATTGGGAGATTCACAAACATCAAAGATTAGAAGAGGAAAATGAGAAAAAGGAAGCAGAAAATATTGTGGAAGAAGACAATGATGAAACTCTAGAGGACGAAGAGTTTGGATTACGTGACATTGTTGATTA
>APFE031167088.1:0-30175 GCA_000404065.3 Pinus taeda | reverse complement strand
ATCAGCATGAAAATCACTACCATTCTAAAATGTAATGTACATAAAAAAAAAAAAAAAGTGCCAAAAACTATGCTCTAAAAAAAACATGTGTGTTCTGCATCACCCTTTTTCAAAATCAAGTCACTTTTTTGCTATCTCTACGAAATGGGCAACAATATCAATTCTCATTTTAAGGTTTACATAGATTAATGCATCATATTTCTTAGGTAATGTTGTGATTGAATTTGCACTCAAAAGAGGTTTTAAGCTTAACTATTCTGCTAATTATTATCCGCAAGGAAATGGGTTAGGTGAATCAACAAACAAAAACCTTATTAGAATCATTAAACAAACTATTGATCAAAATCATAGAAACTGGCATAAGTCTCTAACATACACTCTTTGGGTAGATTGAATAACTCAGAAAACTTCTATTGGCACTTCTCCTTCTAATTTAGTTTACGGGAAAGAAGTCGTCCTCCCAACAAATATAGCTATTCCTCCTCTAGCCTTAGTTCAATTTATTGAAGAAACTTCTTCCTTATCCTTGCAACTAAGAGAATTGAAAATCCTTAAGATTGAAGAGGAACAAGAAAAATCCAGAATTACCCATGCGCATCATCAACAATTAATAAAATTTTATTTTGATTCAAATTTGTATCTTGAAAGGATTTTCAGCTTGGAGACTTCGTATTGAAATGCAATAAGGCCCATGAAGAGAAAGGCAAGCATACTAAATTCCAATAGATGTGGCTTGGGCCATTCCAAATTGTCGAAATAATTGGTCCATCAACTTTCATGTTACAAGATTTAGCAGAAAAAAGAGAGTCTTTACCTGTTAATGGACAAATCCTTAAAACATACTTCCCATATAAGACGATCTCTTTTATTTTTGTAAATTATTGTTTTTAGTGTGTTTTTCTTGTTTGATAATAACACGGGTAGAAAACGTTTACTTTTGGTTTCCACGAAAAGGAAAAAGTGTCTCATGTCAATTTTTCTTTTAGCTTGTATAAGTGGAATTGGTTAGGAAAATTAATCTTTATTTTTGAAACATACGATCAGGTGCTATCATTCTGAAAGTTCTTACTAGCTCTTTGCTTCAATTATGCAAGTTTTGGTTAAAATCGGCCTTAGGAAGAAGTTGTCCTCATCTCAGTCATAAAAATTATCCATAACAAAACAAATATTGTCTACAGAAAAGCTATTTTAAAACTCTACAATTGTCATCCAGAAGAATTCTTAAGGAACCAATAACTTTCTCCTCACTTTAGGAAATTGCAAGATTTAAAGAGTAATCCAATTATGCACTTTTAACTTAAAGAATAAGAGGTCTCATCAAGAGCCCACTTATCATGATCATAAAGATTATAACACATTGCCAACCTGCATACCAAAACAGGGTAATGGCTGGAGATTATTTCAATCAAAAGACAAGGGGTCTCATCACAAGCCATCTTGTTTAGTTAAGTTATAAATCAAGTGAATGGCACTGTCAATTTTGGCCACCAAACCAGGACATTGTTCTTTAAGAATTAAAAGAAAAATAGGAAAATAAAAAGCAATAAGTGTATATGAGAATTTATCTTTGAAAAATTGCATATTTCTTATGTGGGATATTGGATCATTGTTGGGTAATAGGTAACCCAGCAGAGGCTCTACCTACGACAAATGAGTATACCTAAACTAGTCTAAAAGGATATCTTTGTTTTTATCTTTACACACCAAGTAATGACTGATATAAGTACAATAACTAACTTTGGAAAGAAGATAATTGGAATAAGGATAGTTGGAACAAGATGTTTTTATTAGCAAATACCACTGTTTTCCTTATATTTCTATAATAAAGTTTCATTTTCAAAACCATTTCTAATTTAGAAGTCTTAGAAAATTCAAAAATTTAGCAAAGATAATTGGTTCTTTCAAGTGAATCACCAATTATTGTGACCGTCAACAACCACCTTTTTTTATTAGTATTATCAATAAGACTAATAAATTGGGACCCTTCTAAAAAAATCAAATCTTAGCATTTAAGGTTGCCTTTTTGTTTTCGATAAAACAAGATATCAAAGTAAAACTTCCAAAAACATGAATTCTTACCTTTTCATACTTTAGGCACATAAAACATTACAAATTTTGAGTTTCCTTACAAAAGCACCACATGACCACAAAAAACTAAGAAAGCCCTTGTAAGCGAAAAGTCTGGAATATTAAGTAAACCTTTAATAAACCCGCTTTTAAATGATAGCATTGCATCGCAAAAGGGTCACGACGGGAATCTCTTATACAAGGAACTCCTACAAAACGCAATCTGTGAGAACGTGAAAATGCGAGATCATAAGTCCTACAACCTTATTGCATCGCAAATTCTAAAGTTTGTCGTGCCACTTTACATAGTACACTCCAATATCCCAAAATGCATTAGCCTCTGGAAAAATTGCATATCACAGTCACCCGATGCAACAATTTTTTAACGATGGCAAGTTTTGTGATATTGTGATCTGCGATATTACGAAGTAAATCGCAAAATCACTTATATCACAGATCAAAGGGCTCAGAGTTCTAGGACTGTACTTTCCGTTGTTCAATGCAAAAGTTATGAACATAAAAATTTATCTTAACGGTTCATTAGTGGTCATTTATTGAAAAATCATTCGGATCATAGAAAAGGACCATTTGATGTAAGGTGATATCTTTTGATATGATTTAGAATTAAAAGCTTTCCTGTCACCTTATTTTTGTTCGTTATTCACTATCATCCTTATTGTATCTTCATTCTCTGCTTGCAACTTTCAGGAGAAGCACACAGAGCGTAATGGGAAAGAAAGGCAAGGATCTTGCATCTGAAATGTCAGAAACGACTCCGTTATTCACAGACACCACTTATACTAGGGAAGCAGGATATCTACCTAGGAAGCCATGTATAAATTGTTAGAGGATGAGTAGTCAAGGATGATGCAAGTTATAGTTATAGCAGATAGACACGGCTCTTCTGAAGCATCACTAACAGAGCTTGCATGCTGGTTTCTACACCGTATTGCTACGAGGCCGAAGATACTCCCCTACATGGATATGGTGAAATGGATTATAGACCACGCTGATATGTCCGACAGGGAGTTAAAAACACGGAGACAAGAGATGATGCGGTCATTTACTCCAAACAATTTGAGGTGTATGTACCACTTGCCAGAACCCCATGCCATCTATAACAAAAAATTTGTAGAAAAATTCAGCAAAGGGAATGAATATTTGGCAGAGTGCACAAAAAGCTGGTCTGTGAATGAGGAACGACTAAAGAAGGATAAAAATGGTATGTATGCCACTAGCTCCCTCTATTCTCGTTATTGTTTTTCCATTGCAATGTTATGAAGACTATTCAGGAAGCCAAACATCAACAAGTTTTCATCAGAGTGGTTGCCTCTATTGTATGTGGCTAAAAATGCCACGATAATATATTGGGCCCAAATTTTGTCGGACAATTTAGCTACAACAATTTTAGGCTATCGAACTAAAAAAAAAATTGCTCGGAGGGTTTACCCTCCATTCTTTTTAAGTGCCTATGTCATGGATGCCATTTTCTTTGTTTCTGATTTTCCTATTATTGGTTGGAATTGGACAGTACAAAACCCTCTTCCCATTCAGGTTTATCACATAGAACTGTGGGAATCCAATTTCATCCCACATTTCTACAAAATTTGTCATGGAGTGATTCTCCGTAATCATAAAATGTTATATAACAGAGATGCCCCAAGATTTTCACCAGAAGCCAAAGTTGACATTCTCTCGGTAGGAAGGTGGTTTGGGGAGGATTTATTTACATACATCGGGGTATTGGTAGCATTCCTTCACCCCACATACTTTCTTTGTATGTTTATGACAAACTAATGGCGAGGGAAATAGCTTACCAGACTTGTGGTGTTGGGGGAATGAGAAAAGTACTCAAGGATTCTAAGAAGGTCATATGGCCTCAATTCCCTGTAGTCTGCATAGATTTTGCATTATTTGATTTAGGTCACGCTTTTAAGGAATTTGATAATATGTTATGCTTACAACTACCAAATTTCCTAGTGAGGCAGCATGATCCCTTTGGTGTTATAAGTGATTTTACCACAATGGTCAAAATAAAAGTGTTTACCAATGAAGAATATCTCTTTGACGATGTCTTTCTGTAGAGGAACAGTTTCAGGGAGGTTCTACATATGCCACAAATTTAGTTTGACCAAGAAAAACTTCAAAAGTTTAACGATTATAGAGAATAGATGTTGGTAAATGTCTCGTTGGACAAATTGCGCATTGAACCAATAAGGGAGCCCACTCCCTGTGTTAGCATAAGTGGAAGTTCAAAAGAAGAGAAGTATAAATCAAACTCCGAAAAGGAATCAACTGAAAAATACGGTGAGCAGTCCAAGATTGAACATAGTAGAAGTGAGGGGTCAATTAAAGACATAGATCAATCTAAAGAAAATCCTAACCAACAGGTTTTATCCCCGAAACAAGTTGATAATCCCGCTCCCCTTGCAAAGCCAACAAAGCCACTTGTAGTCGATCTAGAAAAGGAATGGGAGAATTTGAATGAGCTAATCAACATTGAGGAATACATTGCAGAGCCACTGATAAACCTAAGAGAGACAGCCGCAGAAATGATAGTAGAAGGAGCTATTAATACTCAAGAGACAAAGAATATTCTTGTTGCTCCTTCATCTAAAATTGTACTGAAAATAGAGGATATTCCTCCTCTGGATGTATTTTATAGCCTGCAACATAAGGCTATCTTCAGGAGGCAAAGGAAGAAAAGAAAAATAGATGCCGTGCTCGCTCCAGAGGATGAATCTCTGGATGTTGTTTGGAAGGACCCAACTACAAACCCATCGGAAAAACAATTCTTCATAACATGCAGTTTCCCCCCATTGAGGAGGTTTTGATAAAATGAATGGAACGAGATTTATATTTATATCAGTTTGGTGTCTACTACTGAAATGCATTTTTGTACTCTTAGTGGATGCTGAGTGATTTGAATATAAATCTATATTGTTGTTGCTCATGAGTAGAACCTATTTTCAATGGTATTTTTATCTCCTAATACTTTTTATTGATGTGTTGAGTGATAAGTTTTTTTCAGTTATTGATATATGGAAATTCAAATGTTTAGTTTTCATTATTGCACTTTTGTATGGTGATAACTTACTTTTATGTTGAGTATATGAATAATTCTTATGTGATATGTTTCTCATAATTCTTTTAGCTAACTTTTTCTACAAAACAATCATTTTTAATGGATTCTTTTCTCGTAGTGATTGAATGATTCATATTACCAATTGTTGTTAGAAATTATTTTAGACCACATAAGTGAAATAATACTCCTGGGATAGATTAAAGTTAGATGTTTTCTATAATTAGAATAGATTGCATATAATAAGTAAAAGATAGACTGGATTTAGAATAAGCATTCACCCCATAAACCCCAAAAATAAAAGAATCATCCCATTAGTAGATCATCATAAATAGATTGGGAAACTAGTCGCATCATCCCCAGTTGGAGCCACTATTCCAAACAAAAAGGGAGATGCTTTCAAGGTCCAGACCCGGTGGTTATCCCCCTTATTGTAGATCCGATTTTTCTAGCCTTCAACATATTTGGCACTAGAAGGAGGGCCTTAACTATGAATGGCAAGTAAATATACATCTTCACGCCATTCTAAGAGTAAAACTCCCTCACCATCACCTTCAACTTCTCGCTGACATTCTCAATCTTCCATCACTGGACTAGAAGTTGAAAAGAAGATTACAAAGCACATTGTTGAAATCCCAAACAAGCCAAATCAGTCTTCATCTAATCCCCCTCAGTTACAAACTTTAATTCATAAGTTACAATGAATTTCTTCATCTCAAGAAGAATCTGAGTTTTCCCAAGCATCAAATCTGACTCCAACTCAGTGACTGACTAGAGCAAAAAGCGAAAAGCTAGGGATCCCACCTGTTGAAATTCCTTTACCAAGTCGTAAGAAAGCTACGAAAACCCCAGTAGAATCTCAGAGTGAGGTTTTATCATCATCGTCATCTATCATCCCATCCATATCATCACAAGTTCAAATGTCCATCCCACAACTACAGATCGTGGTTCACACTGGTACAGGAGCACCATCTGCCTCTACCCAACCACCTTCGACTACCACAACACTTCCTCCTACTCATACCCAAACAATGGCAGGAAATCCTCCACCAAGGCCATGGGCTAATCTAGGAGCTGTAAACATGTCTGCATCCTTATCGCAATTACCGGCTCATTTTGAGAAATGGCTCCTCAAGTTCAATCCAGACAATGGTCTATCAGCAGAAGAGCATGTTAATAATTTATGTTGTCCATAAATTTTAATGGAGTAACAGAAGAGGATGTAGTTGTACGATTATTCCCTTAAACCTTAAAAGGAGTAGGAGGATCATGGTATTTTTCATTACCATCAAGTTCCACTAATAACTAGGATACATTTCAATATCAATTTTTAACAAAATTTGGAGATGACGGATCTACAACAACTTTAATCAATGATCTCTCCAATTTCAAAGCCGAACCAAGAGAGCCAATTAAGGATTTCAATTCTCGCTTCAATATACTATTAAATAAAATACTAGCAACGTTGAAGCCTGGCAACATAGTCCAAAATGAATGGTACATTTCTGCTTTGCCTTCAAATTTAGCCATGTTTGTAGATAGGGCTGGTAAACTGATGCCAGCTGAAAATATGAAAGAGGCGATAGTTGTAGAGAAACGTATCCTAGCTGTAGAAAATAAAAACGTTGTAGACGAAAGAAAATCTAAAAAGGTTTCTTTTAGAGATGATCCTAAGAAAAACAATCAAAGGACCTTTCGATCTAGAAGGGTTACAGAAAGTTTTAAAAACCATGTCTAATGAAATGGTGAATATTAAGAAACAAGTAGCAAAAAACTCTTCGAATAAACCTTTTAAACCCTTCAAGAGGAATCCTTCAACTGATTCGAAACCTCCAAATGCTATAACAAATGTAGAGTTATAAGGGGAAGAGGAGGTAGTTTCAAATGAGGAACAAACTGATGATGACAAAGTCATGGAACTAGAAGGAATGTGGGACTTCATTCTTCCAGATGAAGAAGATCAAGAGATACCACCTATTGCTACAAGAAGTAGAAATCAACTTGATCCTCCATAATATAATTCTAAATAGAAAAATCCAAAATGGGATTCACAACATAAGGAAGCAGAGCAGGCAATGGAGGAGGCAGCGACAGCGGCAAAGAATGTCATTGAGTGCATCAACGAAAATATGTACAAGGAAAATTTGATATTGATATCAGAGACCACCCCATGATTCCTCCCTAAGGCACAACATCTTTAAACAAAGTGGAAACAAACAGCAGAGAAAAAGGCAGATTCAATTAAATAGGTAAGCAAGTTAAACTGGGACACATACTGGTAGTACATGGTAAAGCCACATAGACAATGGATGACTCTGAAATGCCTCATGACCATTGTCGAGAAGATAGTGCCAGCTCTTGCCAATTCCATATTTGCAAGACAATTAAAAGATGAAGTTAGCCAGTCGACACTCTTGATGCCAATGTTGGATATTTGCAACTTAAAAGAACATATGCATGATTGATCATAGATACAGTTTAGCTTCATTTTTAGTTCATTTTTGTTTGAAATGAGACAATTCGTTTAAACCTCCTCATCTATTTTTGTAATATTTATTTTTAGATTTCACATAATAGTATTTTAACCCCTCTCATTGCATTGGACAGGGGTCCAAAATTTTATCCAAAACAATCTTCATAACGTGTTGTTTTCCCCCCACTGAGGAGGTTTTCATTAAATGAATGGAATGAGATTTATATTTATATGAGTTTGGTGTCTGCTACTGAAATGCATTTTTTTACTCTTAGTGGATCTGAGTGATTTGAAGATAAATCTATATTGCTGTGACTCATGAGTAGGACCTATTACCAATGATATTTTTATCTCCTAATACTTTTTACTGATGTGCTAAGTGATATATTATTTTCAGTTATTGATATATGAAAGTTTGAATGTTTAGTTGTCATTATTTCACTTTTGTATGGTGATAACTTACTTTTATGTTGAGTATATAAATAATTCTTATGTGATATGTTTGTTATAATTGTTTAGGTTAACTTTTTATATGAAACAATCATCTTTAATGTATTCTTTTCTCGTAATGATTGAATGATTCATATTACCAATTGATGTTAGAAATTATTTTTGATTGCATAAGTGAAACAATACTCCTAGGATAGATTAAAGTTAGATGTTTTCTTTCATTATAATAGATTGCATATAATAAGTAAAAGATAGACTAGATTTAGAATAAGCATTCACCCCATAAACCCCAAAAGTAAAAGCATCATTCGATTAGTATACCCATCCAAACTTGTCCCATCATCCCCAGTTGAAGCCACCATTCCAAACGGAAAAGGAGCTGCTTTCAAGGTCCGACCGAGTGGTTATCCCCCTTGTTGTAGACCCGATTTTTTGAGCTGTCAATATTCCCTTATTTCCTTCATTCTTGTAAGCTTTTCCACTTTGCATATCCTCGAATATCAAGGTAACTACATAACCCTCTTTTCGCACAATAAAATTTTAATCCAAGTATTCAAAGACCTTTCGTATTTACCTCGTAGTCCTTTGAGAAAGCGTCTCTCTAACTCCCTATAGCTGACTAAGGTGTTGACCATGAACTCATTAATTAATCCGCATATAATCCGATCAAGCCAATAATCAACGATGCACACGATCCTATCCTCTGATTCTTCCAACCTTCACACTAACTTTGGAGTCCACACAATAGGACCGTCAAGTTTCCACCTTCCTTGGCTATCTACTAGCTTCGCAATCGAATCGTTTAGCTCAGTAGGGAAGGACACGAAGAAGATTTCGTGGATATCTGTGTATAATTAGCAATCGAACCACTCTTCTTTTGTTAGTCATGGGTTACTGTTCTCCTACGCTGTGAACTTGTGAATTCTTCTGTCCAACCATCCTTCAATTTCCTTTTTGGCTGGATTCCAATGATATGACATCGAACATCTCTATGCAGATTCCAATCCCGAAAATAGAACCATTTGTTGGCTTGAGGGGACCTTGACCCAGGTTTGGAGTTATTTAGCCAAAAAAATCCCTACACTAGTAGCCCTTTTGGCATCATCCGGAAAAGCCCAGACTGAAGTCTCACTTGAAGCAGTATGGGGAGATGCTGGAACCAAGTTTCCACACCCTTGAGATGTTTTTGGTGTCTATTTAGTCCAACTGTGCCTACCTTCATGCAGGTCACTTTGTGCACTCTTATAACCTTCAATTCCTTCGTGATCTGTTATAATCATCTTTCACACAACCCTAACTAGGGGCTAAGATGCTTTCCCACTGATATGGCGGCAACCTGTGCTACTATGGCAACAACTTGCGCTACTTCCCCAAACTATTACAGACTCGACTCACCCTACGCACTCAGCTACAGGGGTCCATGCACTCAGTTGCTGACTACTAAGCCTCTACGCACTCAGATGCAGAGCCTTCTCCTACTCTATGACCCAAACTAGACTTTACACTTTTGATCTTCTACTATGCTTCCATTATCCTTAGACTATTCTTAGATTAGATTATCTATCTTAACCACTGAGAGCCTTTCTCTATTTATACAATCCCATGCTCCATGGACCATGGGTAGATCTTTACAACTGACTTGACATTAAAAAAAATGAGGGTGGACAACCCTATGACTCTTTTACAAGCTACGTACTCGGTGCCCACAAAATGTGGATTATTTACATTAGGGTTACAATTTTTGACCAAACTCTAGGCTCTAAGCCCTAACACCTAGGGGATCCCACACCCAACACCTGTATGTTAGGTTACATTCTTTTATGTTTTATTACTTGTATCAATGTTGTAGTTTATTTATAAGAATTGATCGCTTATGCCTAACTAAATGCGTTCATTCATGTGTGTAGTTCATTAGGAATTACATATGCATGTTGATAGTTACATGTGTCAATGTGTATAATGGAGTAATGGTTGTTATCATGCATGATTTCATGGTTTGTGAAGTTGATATGGTCATGCATTGATGACTGGACTCTGGCTAGAATGATGTGAATATGGATTGGTACTCATGTGTTATATGTCTATATGCAATTGTAATGCATGTATGGTGTTGGTTATAGGTATGTGTGAATAGTAGGTCAAACATGCCTTGTCAAGTCATGGCATCAAATTTAGGTCATCAGGGTGATATTGGTATGTTATGATACTAATGTGTTGGTCGAGATAGGGTAGGAGAAGCATATCATCATAATGAGGTTGTAGCATTAGACTTTGGGGTAAGAGAAGATCATCATATAGGTATTATATGTTTGGCATGTAGGTATGTAACTTAAGGATTGTTATATGCATTAGGTTTATATACATGTCTATTGATGTTATGGTTACATACACGATATATTCTAGTTGATTAGTGTAGTCATATGCATATTTGTCAGATAGTCATGAACGATAGTAACCTATGGTTGTATGCATTGCTATTGTTGTTTTAAGTTAGATAACTTAATGATTATGTTGTATGTTGTTGATGAAGTATCTTATAGGTTAAATTGTTGTTGTTAAATGATAGCTAGCTTAATGATTAGGGTTATAGCATTTACACCATGATGTTATATGTATCACACTAAGTTGGATTGGCCTATGCAGATGGTTATGGTTACGATAGTCAGGTATGAGTCGACATATTTGTTATATGGTGCCATACTAATATAGATTGACTTTTCATATGTGTGAATGATAACTGTGTATGAGTTATGATGTAAACATGTTAGTGAGTGAGTATTTTGGATATAATGATCATATTTATGTTTGGGTTGATATGTTGAGAAGCTATATCATGCTAACTAGCTTGATTGTGCAGACATGATAGCCTCCCCTAAGATACAATAATGTACGAGTTTTCTTATGTCATATATTTGGTGCTCGATAGTTTGATTATGTTGTCTAGTTAATTTATTTAACATGGTATGTTTCAAGTTAGTTGAATGTTTGATGAATTTCATAATGAGTATGTATTCAAATCATTTTGTTTTAAGGTGATTGTACTAACATATATGTGTTGAAATGATTGATATGTACTGGAATGTAGTTGACAGTTGTAGCATTATGTCTAATGACTATGAGTTGACTATGGATTATGACATGATTGTTTGTAAAAGCTGATTTCAAATTGATAGATACGATTATCCTGATATTTGGAGCATGAGGTTGGCATGTGTGAGTAGTTGCAGGGTAAAATGCTTGGTGTTTGGATAACAAGGTAATAGTTGATGTGTTTATATAACTAACAGTTGGGTAGTGTGACAGCACATAGTAAGCCTCGATTCCAAAAAGGTATAAAGGTAAAAGGAAGGAATTGGACAAGAATTCTTTTGGTTATGTTTTCAAACCCTAATTCCAAACAAATGAGTGCTTTTCATACAAGAAGCATTCTTAACCTTGATTTTGTTTGACATTATGTGGATATGTCCTACATTCATGAACATGTACTTGACGTGTACATTAGCTAGAGGTGGAACTATCAATGAATTGGATTCCATTGAGAGATGACATGGATGTGTTCAATTGCAAACCATGTTCTTGGAACAACAAGGTAAGGTAACCAGTGTATTGTTATGTTTAATTATGCACTAATAGTTATATGTTTATGAAAGTATGATATAGGGAGATGCATGGAAAGAGAGGTTCCCATGAAATCATGAAGAAGGCTCGGGCTGAGATTTCCTTGGGAACCATGGGGTTGGGTCACAATGTCTGTTGTTAGTCTTGATCTTTTGGTATTTTTTGATTGTTGCGCTTGATTTGCGATTTTGGGCGTGCCCAGTGCATAGTTATGCGACTTTGTTGTGGTGTCATGTTGTTATTGGTTTTCATGGTTTTGATTCTTGTTTGTTTCTTGGTATTTCATTTTATGTTTTAAGTCTTGGGAATTGGTTTGGGGATGAGGAAAAGTTGTTGGAGCTCAGGGATAGATGTGTGCTACTCGAGAGGTATTGTAAGACATGGATGAAGCTTGGTGCATGAGTAAGCACAATGCAAGGTAAGACTATGATAGTTGGTTAGATTGGTTGGGTCCTATTGTAGCAGCCACAACCACCCTCGCAAATTTTTCCTTAGCTTTGATTTGGAGCCTCCCTTCCAACCTTCACATCAGCTTGCCTTGCTTCGTCAAGTTCACAAGCTTCAGTGATTTGCTTGCACAAAGGTAGCATGTTGATCACAGCTCGATGCATTCCCCTCACAGGATGATCACCCAGACTTGTTCTAGTTGCAGGTTGAGCAGCTCCCCCAAGAAATTGCGCAATTATGGAGGGAAACCAGCCTTCCCTCCAAAAATTATGCAATCCTAACAAGCAGCATGTTGGGCTCCAGAATTGCACAATTCTGTCAGTTAACACCCATAGTGAAAATTGCGCAATTTTCCCTAGCAGGGCTGCTCAACCTTGAATTTTCACAAATATGGGTAGCAATCAGCTTCTCTACCCAGAAATTGCACAAATCTCCTAGGCAGTTAGCCCAAATCAAAGCCAAAAATGTGTGTTTCCTTCAAGTAGTCGAGTAACCTCTTGCATGGGTAGCCGAGTTGACCGGTTCCCTCTGGGACTGAGAAAAATAGACTTTCATGCATGCGCTACTTCTCCCAAGGTAGCATGCAAAGGAATTCCTTGTTTTAGGGATCTATGTTTAGCATTTGGAGGTTACACGTAAGGATCATTTCAGAAACCTCCCACTAAGTGTCGCTTTCCCTAGATTTGTGGCATGCATGTCACAACCTCGATGTTATCAAAACTCATCAACCAGCCACTTTAGATCTCATTCCGTACATCAATCTTGTAGCTCTGACATCCCACATCATATTTAGGAGCAGTTGTCATGTTCAGCTCAACTATTTTGGGGTAAGCCTACTCTCCATGCCTTGTGTTTCATTTCTATTGCTTTTTGTGTTTGAACACTTATTGTTGTTGACATGTATACTAGCTTGTCCTAGCATTGTTTCAATTTTTGTTGCTATCTCACTGTTGTTGCATGCATGAAACTTTTTTTCATGAACAATCATTGATTCAACAACTCACCTCACCCACATGCAAGTTGTTCCATTTTATGAATCTGTCATTCACTGTTTGCATGCATGATCATTCACTTATTCTTACACTCAGTATCACCATGCGTTCACACTCACATTCGCTTTCAGTTTCCCGTTGGCGAGTCTGGGGAGCCTTGCCCAAGACTCTACCTCACCAAGAGCCTCACCAAGAAAGCATTGCACAATCCTGAGAGGGAAGGTTCTATCTTCCTCTCAGGAAATGCATATTTCTTCCCAGGCACTATCCTCCAGGACTGTTTTGTGCATTTCTAAGCAACAGTAACTGCTGGCCCAGAAAATTGCGCAATGCAGTCATTCAGCCTGCATCCATTCCCAGCTGAGATTGTGCATTGCGCAATTCCAACAGTCAGCAGCTAGAATAGGCTGTGCATTGTGTAGTTTCAGCAGTCAGCTAGTCACTAGCAACCTAAACTATGCCTTCCACAGTCTTGGCAGTCAGTCTTCTGACCTCTTGGCCGAAATTGCATAGACATCATGATGAGTCACACAGGTATGTTGCAAGTCAGTTCTCAAGTTCATTTTGGTTTTTGACTAACAGATTTCTTTGCATGAGTGTTGCCATGTATCCATGTATTGCAAGTGTTCGTTTGCCTCTCAGTAGTGCAGGTACAATGGTTTCCAAGAGAGCATATTCAAAGACACCTTTCAAAGCACACCTGGAGATAGAGTTAATCAAATGTCTATGACCTTGCCTACTAACAAAGATATCAAGTTGTTCGTAGACAAGGACACCAATATATGATAGCATTAGCATCACAACAACCAACATCATGAACAATAATTGAAGGCATCATACTGAATGTAATGAACGCAATGAATGCAACGAATGCAAGAGGAAGGTTGTTGGTGACACAGAGGTGGAACAAAGTTGCAAGGTCAAGCAAATCCACTGATGATGAAAGCAAATTTGGAGACTCAAGCTATGAGGTGATGACATGACATGAATATCGTGTGAAGATAGAGAATGGAACAAAGAAGGAGTTGCATGTGCTGAAACAACAACTCAATGAAGAACCTAAAGCTACACAGACAGAAAAATGAGTTGCAGGAGGAATAGGAACAACAGTGGGCGCAACATGCACTCATAGATGAAACTACGCCTGTACAAGTTAAATATCCATCCCCACAGCTAGCACAGAGTAGACATGGTGAGGATTTTTGTGATCGCATGTAAGGGATTCAATAGCATGCATGTCGCTATGCACATGCATATGATCCAACCCAGAAATTGCACAAATCTCCTAGGAAGTTAGCCCAAATCAAAGCCAAAAATGTGTGTTTCCTTCAAGCAGTCGAGTAACCTCTTGCATGTGCAGCTGAGTTGACCGGTTCCCTCTGGGACTGAGCAAAATAGACTTGCATGCATGCGCTGCTTCTCCGTAGGCAGCATGCAAAGGAATTCCTTGTTTTAGGGATCTATGTTTAGTAGTTGGAGGTTATACGTAAGGATCATTTCAGAAACCTCCCACTAAGTGTCGCTTTCGCTAGATTTGTGGCATGCATGTCACAACCTCGATGTTATCAAAAGTCATCAACCAGGCACTTTAGATCTCATTCCGTACATTAATCTTGTAGCTCTGACATCCCACATCATATTTAGGAGTAGTTGGAATGTTCAGCTCAACTATTTTTGGGTAAGCCTACTCTCCATGCCTTGTGTTACATTTCTATTGCTTTTTGTGTTTGAACGCTTATTGTTGTTTACATGTATACTAGCTTTTCCTAGCATTGTTTCAATTTTCCTAGCTATCTCACTGTTGTTGCATGCATGAAACTTTTTTTCATGAACAGTCATTGATTTAGCAACTCGCCTCACCCGCATGCAAGTTGTTCCATTTTATGAATCTTTCATTCATTGTTTGCATGCATGATCATTCACTTATTCTTACACTCAGTATCACCATGCGTTCACACTCACATTCGCTTTCAGTTTCCCATTGGCGAGTCTGGGGAGCCTTGCCCAAGACTCTACCTCACCAAGAGCCTCACCAAGAAAGCATTGCACAATCCTGAGAGGGAAGGTTCTGTCTTCCTCTCAGGAAATGCATATTTCTTCCCAGGAACTGTCCTCCAGGACTGTTTTGTGCATTTCTAAGAGACAGTAACTGCTAGCCCCGAAAATTGCACAATGCAGTCATTCAGCCTCCATCCATTCCTAGCTGAGATTGTGCATTGTGCAATTCCAACAGTCAGCAACTAGACTAGACTGTGCATTGTGTAGTTTCAGTAGTCAGCTAGTCACTAGCAACCTAAACTATGCCTTCCACAGTCTTGACAGTGAGTCTTCTGACCTCTTGGCCGAAATTGCACAGTCCTCATGATCAGTCACACATGTATGTTGCAAGTCAGTTCTCAAGTTCATTTTGGTTTTTGACTAACAGATTGCTTTGCATGAGTGTTTCCATGTATCCAGGTATTGAAAGTGTTCATCTGCCTCTGAGTAGTGCAGGTACAATGGTTTCCAAGAGAGCAGATTCAGATACACATTTCAAAGCACACATGGAGATAGAGTTAATCAAATGTCTATGACCTTGCCTACTAACAAAGATATCAAGTTGTTCGTAGACAAGGACACCAATATATGATAGCATTAGCATCACAACGACCAACATCATGAACAATAATTGAAGGCATCATACTGAATGTAATGAATGCAATGAATGCAACGAATGCAAGAGGAAGGTTGTTGGTGACAAAGAGGTGGAACAAAGTTGCAAGGTCAAGCAAATCCACTGATGATGAAAGAAAATTTGGAGACTCAAGCTATGAGGTGATGACACGACATGAATATCGTGTGAAGATAGAGAATGGAACAAAGAAGGAGTTGCATGTGCTGAAACAAAAACTCAATGAAGAACATGAAGCTACACAGACAAAAAAATGAGTTGCATGAGGAATAGGAAGAATAGCGGGTGCAACATGCACTCATAGATGAAACTACGCTTGTACAAGTTAAATATCCATCCCCGCAGCTAGCACGGAGTAGACATGGTGAGGATTTTTGTGATCGCATGCAAGGGATTCAATAGCATGCATTTCGCTATGCACACGCATGTGATCCAACCCATTCAGCACACTCACCAAGGTGAAGACAGACAGCAAGGCCAACTGGAGCTGAACATGTACCTCGACAAGTTGATGCGCATGATCACCAACACACACTTGAAGGTCACCATGGTCATTTTGTTGTCGATATAGACGCACCAAAGAAGACCATCTACATGTTAGTAAACGAGTTGGATGAATAATTTGAGCCAATTCACTGGTTGCAATGGAGGCAAGAGTTCACTTCAGCAAGATGTCACCATGAGGTGCATGCACACCATCATGGTTGACCAAGCTTGGCATCATCACACCACCTTCACCATCACAAGCATGTCAAAGTCATGGTCTCACCTCAATGGACCAAGTGTGAGTGATGCCTTGCATGGCTTTCTCAAGCCATTTCATCTCACATGAGCACATGTGTATTGTAATTTAATGTCATATCAAGTGGAAGTTCAAGTGTCAATAGTTGGAAGTAACAGTCATAGAGTAGATGAAGAGTCATGAGGGTAGATGAAATATCACAAAGGGGAATGTCAAGGGTCACCCAACCCTTTGCTATAAATAGAACCTCATAGCTCATTGTATAGGCTTTTGGTCAACCAATCTTCCGATAAGGCTATCTTGGAGAGATATTGGAAAGTATTGTAATGTGCCTTGGCTTCTCCATTGCATGGCACTAGTACATCTCTTTGGAGGAGCACATGGATCTGGCTGTAACGTTCCACTGTTGGGGCTATCAGGTTTACATGGATGTATTGTATGATTGGAACTTACACTTCTTTATATAATAAGAGCCAACACATTTTCATGCATATGTTGTTATTTTAGTTGGATTGTTCTGGTTGTTGTAGCAATGTATGTTGTTTAACTTATGTAGTTGTGTATGAACTATTTTGTATGCAATTATATGAATCTTGTTGTAGATATGTTGTTGGTTTAACCATCACTTTGCATTTCCAACTGACTTTCTTTCCGGCTTGTGATGCATCTTCGCTCGTGTGTTCCCTTCATAATTGAGTACTATTACAGGTTGCCAAGGGTCGCACTCATCTCAACCCCCATGTGTTAGAACCTCTCATGCACCTTCCTTCACTTACTCCAGCAGTCACACACCTACTACTAACAAAGCTATCTTACTTACCTCTGTGCAAGATTGTGGTCAAGGCATTGCTTTACGATCCACTGTTGGGACTCCTACACCAAACAGCCTGAGGTCTATTTGGGACTTCTTACCGGGAATATCCCCTTGACATTTTGGTGGGTCTAGCATGATCAAAATTTTGGTGCTAGAAGGAGGGCTAGATGACAAGACAAGTCCTCACATCTGCTTCAAATATCTACACTTCTATCATGACTCACTACCAAGCCACTCTTTCGGAATGTATGTATTATGGAAATGATTTCATAATCTCAAAAAAGCTCTCAGATAACTTGTCTCGTAAAACATTTGATGGTGGAGGTTACGTTGCCTTAGTAAGGCATGCACTCAGTGTTGTAGGCTCATGTGAAAGACATGGATTCTTTGAAGAATATATGATCTACGCATTGTTCTTCTACATGCTTCGAGGGAACCCAATGCACTGGCGTGCCACGTTGCCTAAAAAATATATTCATTATCTTGCTCATCTGGTCACAGAGATAGACCATACTTTCAATAAATTTAACTATAAAACACTCAACAAAGAAATTCTGCAATTTTGAAAAGCACTCAATGAATCCATTGAACAATTTCACACACGATTTTGTAATCTTGCATGTTGATTCCCCAAAGATGATAATGATTTGGAATTTCTTGATGGAATATTTGAGTATCTTCTTCACATGTATGAACCCACTCAGCACACTTCAGTGATTGAGCTACGCAATCACAGGTAGGCATAGTTGCTGTCACAAGTGATTGTCCACCTTCACCTCATCAAATATCACCACCACCGAGTGATGTGGGAAATCATGCACACAGCTCGGTTGAATTGCCACATCCTCCCACCCCACCTAATATTTATGAAGATTTGGCTTACAAGCTTGTTGGTGGTCACATGGACTCATTCCCTTGACCTCCATCCTTGTGTTCTATTGATCCTCTAGATTTTACTGCCTTGTGTTCTCCCATTTTGAACTCCTCACCTATTGTGAATGAGGATCAAGCTGTCGATGGAGTTGGTGTTATGCAACCAACCTATGCCATCATTCATGACAAGTGTGTGTGAGAATCTAAAGAAGAACCTGCGGTGAAGGATGACTCCCTTCCAGTTGTGACTCATCCTCTTTATCTTGACATCCCTTGTGATTCTTCCACTACTGATTTCCCCTATGAAAACTCATTTCTATATGCTTCTACTTCTGATCATTCACAAGAAATGTCGGATGTCAATCTATCATCATAGTGCATAGAGGACACATCTTCCTCGGAAAATATGTCTGATGTGTCATCTATCTTTCCTAAAAACACAGAGGCTGAACATATTCGCTTCTCATCTACCCCTTTGATTGATTCATCAATTCATGAGGATGTCGACAAACATCTTGAATTTTATTATCTTAGTTGTCATGATCTATTCACTTCCTCATCTGATCACAATGTTGATTCAACCATTTTTAATATGTCTAAGACATTTGTCTACAATGATCTATCTGTCAACGAAGTCGAAACCCCCCATACTATCGAGGCGCTTCAACCCGAGCTGATGGTTATGTCAGGCCCTCGTTGTCCTGAGGTTGGTTTCGCTTCTGGTCAGGAAATTGTTAAAACATTCAAGGCTCCTCATCACTCTTTACATTGCATAGAAGATCAACCAAACACCCATATTTATTTTCCTCCACTCGAACTACACAATCCCATCACGCATTAATTAGATGAATCTTACACAACAAGCACACATGCACAACACAGATGGTCTACCTTTCTCATGTTTTCTTGCATGTCACACTCAAGAGAATGCATACACTCAACATCTGCACACAATGTATTGCAACATCATGGAAGCTCCAAAGAATGTATGTCATAAACTTTCACTTGTCTTTGTTCTGTGGTCACTTCTAAACTTGGAGTGTGTTTGTCTTCACTGTTACATCTTTCTTGTTTGTTGGTTCACACAACTATCTTGTCCGCAAGCCATGCCTTCACCAATATGGGTCAACGAATGCATCCGTGGCTACATTGGAAGTATCACCTCAGATGAGATGACCCATGCACTATTAGCTTAGGAGTAGGAGTAGTGTTTTCTTTTGAGTTGTTTGATTGCATGCTTATTTTCTTAATTTATTTGTTTTCTTTTTTTTTGCTTGCTTGTTTTCTTACTTTCTTTTCTTTTGTGTTTGTTTCTGCTCTTGCTTTTCTTTGTTGTTTGTTAGTTTGCTTGTTTCATTTTGTAGGATAGTTTCACATGATACCATGTATGAATATTAAAGCAAGTTGGGTAATGTACAAGAGGACTTGTGTTGCTATCACTACTTGGTTATTTTTCATCCTCCTTCTGTATGAAGAACTTGTTACTTTCATTCCATGATATGTCTATGGATACTGTTCGAAGTGAACCTTGGTGAAAACACAATGGTTGCACACTAACTAGTATCACCTACTCTAGTCGATTGTTTTTGGGTTGACCCTTATTAGCTCAGTCAAGTAGAGTAAGGTGAGGTGGAAAACCTTAATAGGCATGTCAGAGGCATAATAAGCTACTTCTCTATAGGAGCAACCTATTTTTCTCTCAATAAGTCAGGATCCCTCTTCCACCTCTGAAATGAACAAGTGCTATGCACAGTTACAGAGATAAAATGAAAAAAATCAAAAGGTGAAAAAAGTTTGAAAGAATAAATGAAAAATTAATAAGGAGAAAGAAGATAAAGGCTTCCTACAAAGAGAGGTGATGCAAGTAACTCTGTCGGGGTACTGACCAGGCTTGTTGGCAGCAAAGCCATGCTTGTGTTCCTATGTGATTTTGACGGGGTATTGTCCAGGCTTGTTGGCAGTGGAGCAACGCCATAGAGGAAACTAAGACTTTGATGACTATATTGCTTATGCACCAATATACCCCTCAACCCCAATCAAAACACTATGTTTCCTTGGCTTTGAATGTGTTTTAGTTGACCAAGAGCTTGGTAGATGCTACATCTTACAATCAAGCTAGTGTGGAAACCAGGAGGAGCTAAGAAATGAACAATACTTCCGAAGGTGTTAGACTTTCTTTTCATGAACAAGGTCCATTCGGAGAGCTAGAGTTCTACCAGTGTGTCGCCAAATGTTGTAGCGGAAACAACCACCCTCTAAAATTTTTCCTGAGCTTCACTTTGGAGCCTCCCTTCCAACCTTCAAATCAGCTTGCCTCACTTCGTCAAGTTCACAAGCTTCAGTGTTTCCCTTGCACAAAGGCATCCTATCGATCATAGCTCGATGCATTCCCCTCATAGATTGATCACCTAGACATGGTCCAATTGCAGGCTAAGCATCTCCCCCAAGAAATTGTGCAATTCTAGAGAGCAACCATCCTTTCCTCTAGAAATTTTGCAATCCTAACTGGAAGCCTACAAGGCTTTAGAATTGCCCAATTCTCGTAGTCAACGCTCACAGTGAAAATTATGCAATTTTCCCTGGTAGGGTTGCTTAGTCCATAATTTGCACAAATTTGGGTAGCATTCAGCTGCTATGCCTAGAAATTGCACAAATCTCCCAAGAATTTAGCCCAGCTCCGAGCCAAAAATGTGCACTTCCTTCAAGCAATCGAGCAGCATCTTACATGTGCAGACAAAGTTGACTAGTTCCCTCCGGGACCGAGCAAAACAGACTTGCATGCATGGGCTGCTTCTCCCGAGGTAGCAAGAAAAAGCATCCCTTGTTTCAAGGATCTATGTTTAGTTGTTGGAGATTACATGCAAGGATCATTTCAGAAACCTCCGACCAAGTGTCGCTCTCCCAATATTTGTGGCATGCATGTCACAACCTCGATGTTATCAAAACCCATCAACTAGATGATGTAGAGCTAATTCCTCACATCAACCTTGCAGACCTAACATCCCACATCATATCTAGGAGTAGTCGGCACATTCAGCTCAGCTATTTTGGGGTAACCCCACTTTCCATGCCTTTTGTTGCATTTCTATCGCTTTTTGTTTTTTCGCTTGTGTGAATATTGTTTACTTGATTTCTTTTAATTCTTATTGTCATTTACATGTATATTAACTTTTCCTAGCATTGTTCAGTTTTC
This sequence comes from Pinus taeda, assembly GCA_000404065.3. Taxonomy (NCBI): domain Eukaryota; kingdom Viridiplantae; phylum Streptophyta; class Pinopsida; order Pinales; family Pinaceae; genus Pinus; species Pinus taeda. The sequence continues at coordinate 8,753 of APFE031167088.1, read as the reverse complement.
ATTTCTATCTCACTGTTGTCGCATGCATGAAACTGTTTTTCATGAACAGTCGTTGATTCGGTGACTCACCTCACCTGCATGCATGTTGTTCCATTTTCTGAATATGTCATCACCATTTGCATGTATGATCATTCACTTATGTTTACACTCAATATCACCATGCGTTCACACTCACATTATCTTTCAGTTTCCTCTCGATAAGTCTAGGTAGCCTTGGCCCAGACTCTACCTCACCAAGAGCCTCACCAAGAAAGCATTATGCAATCCTGATAAGGAAGGCTCTGTCTTCCTCTTAGGAAATATGCATTTCTACTCAAACACTATACTCCAGGACTATTTTGTGTGTTTCTGAAGGACAGTGACTATTAGCCCAGAAAATTGTGTAATCCAGTCACTCATCCTGTAGCCATTACTAGCTGAGATTGGGAATTGCACAATTCCAGCAGTTAGCAACCAAACTTGATTGTGCATTGCGCAGTTCCAATAGTCAATCACTCGCCAGCAGCTCAGACTATGCCTTGCACAGTCTTGGAAGTCAGTTTTCCGACCTCCCAACCAAAATTACGCAACCTTCATGATCAATCACACAGGTACGTTGCAAGTCAGTTCTCAAGCTCATTTTTATTTTCAACTAACAGATTGCTTGCCATGAGTGTTGCCATGTCTCTTATATTACAGGTGTTTATTTGCCTCTCAGCAGTGTAGGTACAATGGTTTCCAAGAGAGAAAAATAGAAGACGCCTTTCAGATAACACCTAGAGATGTAGTTGATCAAATGTCTATGAGCTTGTCTACTCAAGAAGATATCAAATTGTTCGTAGACAAGGACATCAAGATATGATAGTAGAAACATCGTGAATAGAAGTTGAAGGCATCATACCGAATGCAATGATTGCAACCAATGTAAGAGGAAGGTTGTTGGCAACACAAAGGTAGAACAATGTTATAAGCTCAATAAGATCCATTGATGATGAAACAAAATTTGGAGACTCAGGCTATGAGGTGACAATGCGACATGAAGATTGTGCAAAGACAGAGAACGGAACAAAGAAGGAGTTGCATGTGTTGAAAAAACAACTCATCGAAGAACATTAAGTTGCACAGACATAAAAATGAGTTGTAGTAGGAACAAGAACAGCAATGGATGCAACATGAACTCACGGATGAAATTGCACCCATACAAGTTAAAAATCCATCCTAGTAGTTGGCATGGGGTAGACATGGTGAGCGATGTTGTGATTGCATGGAAGGGATTCAGCAGCATACATGTCATTGTGCGCATGCATGCAATCCAACCCATTCATAACACTCACCAAGGCGAAGACAAACAACAAGTTCAACTAGAGATGAACATGTATTTCGGAAAGTTGATGCACATGACCACCAGCACACACTTGAAGGTCAGCATGGACACCATGCATGAGTGTCTTTCTAGTTCAGGCGCACCCAAGAAGACCATGCGCATGTTAGCAAACGAGTTGGATGAAGGAGCCAAACCAATGTACTGGTTACAACGGAGGCAAGAGTTCGCTTTAGCAAGACCATGAGGTGCATGCACACCATCACGAATGACCAAGCTTGGAATCATCTCACCACCTTCACCATCAAAAGCATGTCAAAGAGTTGGTCTCACCTCAATAGACCAAGTATCAGTGATATCTTTTATGGCTTGCTCATGCCATTTCATCTCACATGAGAATATGCGTATTGTAATGTAACATCATGTCAAGTGGAAGTTCAAGTGTCAATAGTTGGATGTAACAGTCATAGAGTAGATGAAGAGTCATGAGGGTAGGTGAATTGCCACAAAGGGGAATTTTAAGGGTCACCCCACCCTTTTCTATAAATAGAACCTCATAGCTCATTTTATAGGCTTTTCGTCAGTGAAGCTTCTGATAAGACTATCTTGGAGAGAGCTTGGACAGTATTGTAACACACCTTGGCTTCTCCACTGCACATAGCTGGTACATCTCTTTGGAGGATCAGGCGAATGTGGCTGTAACATTCCACTATTGGGGCTAGTGGGTTTACATGGATGTATTGTATGATTGGAATTTACACTTCTTTATATAATAAGAGCCAACCTATTTTCATGCATATGTTGTTATTATATTTGGAATGTTCCAGTTGCTATAGCAATGTATGTTGTTTAACTTATGTAGTTGTGTATGAATTATTTTTTTGCAATTATATGAATCTTGTTGCAGATGTGTTGTTGGTTTAACCATCACTTTGGATTTCTAGTTGACTTTCTTTCCATCTTGTGATGCATCTTCACTCGTGTGTTCCCTTCTCAGCTGAGTAGTATTATAGGTTTCCAAGGGGCGCACTCAACTCAACCCCCATGTGTTATAACCTCTCATGCACCTTCCTTAACTCACTGCAGCAGTCACACCCTTGCTACTTATAGAGTTATCTTACATGCCTCTTTGCGACATCATGGTCAAGGCATTGCTTTACAACCCACTGCTAGGACTCATACACCAAACGGTCTGAGGTCTAATTGGGATTTCCTACCAGGGAGATCCCTTTCACATGTTGGCGGGTCCATCATTGTCAACAGGTCCATTGTGGTAAATGGATGGTGGCAATATGGAAATGAGAAGGGTAACCAAAAAAGGTAAAGTAAATGGACCTAAGCTATCAGATGCTTTAACTAGGTTGGGAACAATGGTTCTCAATGTTGTACATGTTGTACGCAGATAAAGGAAGTTCTCTCAACCTATACCTTATGTTATTCAATAATTATTTATGATCATGATTATGCGGATGTTTATATATGTATAGATATATGTATGTATGTCATTGCATGAAAAAATGATGATCAATTTATCCTACCTATTATATATGTATGTATCTATGTATCTTTGTATCTATGTCACTATCTGACAAGGTTATCAGCGATCATTCTTGTGGACGAATGATTTCTTATGTAGGTGAATGGCATGAAGAGGTTCCTGGTCTTACGAGGAATCAGTTGGGAGGTGTAGGTATGAAAAAATATACAAGGTTAGTATCACATGGTTATGGTTTCATATTATGTGATTATATTACATCTATGTTATGGACGGGTTATATCGAGGGATACAATAGCCAAATGAAAGTAGTGTTGTCTCCGACATGTTGGGACAAGCATGGATAACACAATGGAAGCAAGGTTGCTTGGTGAAGACAATGTGGCTTTGGATTTGTGCTACTATTTTTGTGTGCATGTTGCATAAGTGATGTTATGTGCATTTAGTGTTGTGCGGATATTGCATATTTAGTTTTGGGTATAGATGGTGCCATGTATATTTTAGATATACAGTGATGTGTACATATATTTCTATCTACATGTTGGATATGTAGTGTTATGTAGAGGTGGTGTTGCTTACATGTTGTACATGTGGTGATATGTACATATGGTGTTGTGTGCATGTGGTGTTGTGTACATGCTATACAAGTAGCGATGTGTGCAGGTGGTGTTGTGTACATGTCATGCATGTGGAAATGTGTACATGTGTTGTCATCTATATGTTGTGCATGTGGTATTGTGTGCTAGTGTCAGTGAGTTCAGCTTGTCACCAGTGATCAAATATGCTCTTAAAAGGTGTTGTTAGGGTGTCAAGTAAAATTTTTGTCATTTCAATGAGTTTTAAAATAAAAATTTGGTCACTAGTTATCGTGTATTGGTCACTACTACTCCCTTCACTTACTCATGGTCTTCATCACTCATCATGTTCATTGTCTTCATCAAGGTATCATATCTTCATTTAAATGTCTTGGGTCATGAAATGGTTAAATTTCTCACTTTGTTAGGGTCCAACCCTAACCCCTTTATTAATGTAACAACATCAAGTCATAGTTATAGTTAAGTAAAGAGTCAATAAATCCCATATTAATAATTGTAATTGGTTCACCCTCATTTAAAGAAGGGACCACATTTAGTTGCAAATGGGCCATGGTATTAGATAGATGGTATTAATAAGAACCATGGTATTGACCCATGGTATTGCATGTATGAATCCTATATAAAGGATAGAGGCTCCTGCCGATGAGCATCGTGTCTTATTTTGTAAGTTAGCCCAGCTCTATTGGAGGTTGCCCCCTCGAAGAGGCAAGTGAACATTGCTTTCCTTTCTGAATAATAAAATACTTGTTGTTATTTCTTATTATTTTGTGTTCCGGATATATTTCCTCGCATATTTGGTATTCTGGTATCGTCTCGCAGGTCAAGAGCATAACAAGTGGTATCAGAGTGCTTTCCAAGGACAGTGGGATCTCCATTTTTAGCAGATTTTTTTTTTTTGCTAGAGACATGTTCCGGCACCTTTAAACCACGAGATCTGTCACTGACCATATAAACCTGCGAATTTGGGGAGGCATGCACGAAGGAAATACAAGAGGTGGTCATTCTTATTGGACTCCCTTGTAACCCCTGTGGGTACCCCTTTGAGTAGTAGCACATTAGACAGAACCGCGCACGGACTGTCTTCCAAGTACCCTCTCGATATATCAGAAGCCCCTAGGCTCTCTTGAAGCCTCGCCATATATAAACCGTCAAGCGTCTTGCTGCTACAGTACACCAAGAACAACACTCGAGGAGACTACACGTGCGTTTGGTAGGGTAATCGGGTTGTACGGCTAAGGGTATAGTTGATCCTCCTTGGTTAGTGCCCTAAAAGATTGGGGCGAGTACTATTGTCAGACCCTTATGTATATTGCGATCTGTAGCACCTCACACTCCTTGAGACCATAGTTCCCTTGTCTCTCTTTGCCAAATCATATCTAGCAAGTGGGGTTTTGTCATAGCCACAACAATCAGTTCCACCATTCAAATCTCTCAGATCCACCATTCAAATTTATCAGATCTGCCATTCGGATCTCTCAGATCTGCCATCCAGATCTAGCAGTTTGGGTTCTGTAGCAGTCACAACAATCAGATCTGCCATTCAGATCTAGTAGCATGGGTTCGATAATTACCACATTCCTACTCATACTCTACGGTTGAGGATTCACCGAAAAATCTAACTATTCTTGTGGGCCCCTATACGTGGGCGTGATTCTCGCAGGACATTGGGCAGAATTTACTTTTCTGGGATTCGAATACTGCAATATTCCTAAGTGAGTAAAACTCTTCCTGGGACGCTTATATGAGACTTAGCCCATAAGAATCAGGTCGAAAAGCTGAGCAAGGTGGTACCATTCACTTGTTAGTGTCAAAATTTCAGGTGGTCCCAAATTTTATTTATTTTTTTCATAGTAATGACAAGTGCACAGGATCAGGGCATGGTAAAAACTAGAGCTCAAGCTATGGCCAATGAGAATATTGACACCCTTGAACTAAAGTTGGACACATTTATCACGATGATCCAGACCTTAGTTGACACAATGACAAAGGGAAAGTCAGGGGAACAATCCGAGGCATATGATTTTAATGAAAACATTGATGGTGAGTCTAACCATTCCCTTCCCCTCTTTGGAAACCACCAACAGTCCTAGCTGTAACCACCCAAGCTGGACATGTGTAAATTTGAGGGCTCTCATCTGGCCACATGGCTAGCACAAGTGGAGCAATATTTCACATTGAATCACATCAAAGATGATGCAACTCAGCTAAGTGTGGGTATCATCTACTTCGACAACAAAAGATGGCAATGGTGGTAGTGGCATCAACATTGCTATGGAAGGCTCGTGACTTGGCAAGTATTCTCAAAAGCCCTTATGGATCGCTTCGACCATGAATCTAATTTTTTGGGTCATCTTAATAAGCTCTGACAGACAAGAATAGTGCAAGAATATTTACAACCTTTGAAGCCTTAGCCTTCTGCATAGGAGGTTTATGAGATGAGTTCTACATGGAATGTTTTGTCAGTGGTCTCAAAGAAGCCATACAAGCCCACATCCGACTACAACACACAATATCATGGCTGAATGCTTGCAAGATTGCTCATGAACTAGAACGCATGTTAGCAGCCTAGTTGACTCGTCCAAATTTCATAGCCAAGAGTCACCCCACCTAGGCTCCAAGCACCACCCAAACACTTAAGGTTCAAAAGGTGTCACCAGTGGAAATGGTGGAAAGAAGAAAGCAACAATTGTGTTACTCCTCAAGGTATAAATGCAAGGAACTCAAATTATTTCAAATTGATGCTACTGGTCACAATTCAGCGAAGGAACCCACACCGTTTGAGGAACCATAGGAGGAAGATGAGGACAACCAGCCGAACAATGCATTCCCAGCTACACTTGATGAACCAATTATCTCATTTCATGCTTTGGTAGGGATTTCTTCTCCCCAAACTGCCAAAATCAAAGGTTTTATTAAGTATCACCCTCTAGTAGTCTTGATTGATAGTGGTAGTATGCATAACTTTATCCGTCAAAGAGTCGCTGAAGCAGTGCATTGTTTTGTCAAAGCAAGGTCCAAATTGTTGATGGGGGCACAATGAAATGTAAACGCCACTGTGAAAATGTCAAACTTCAAATGGGGGATTATTAGCTAAATATTGACATGTTTGCCATACACATGGGAGGGTGTGACATTGTCTTGGGTGTTGAATGGCTCTGCACACTTGGCCCAATCACAATGCATTTCCAGGAGTTATATATGAGCTTTACGCAGAAAAACCACACACATACCCTCTGCAGACTCTGGGTCGGTGCTCTCTCTATCATTAGCTCACATAGGATTGAAAAATTGTTAAAAAAGGGCCACCATGGAGTTATAGCCCAACTTAATGCCATCTAGGCCTTCGAACCCACTTCTCTTCATATTCATCCTGAGATGCAACAGATCTTAAACAATTGTTTGTCAATCTTTGACAAGGCTCATGAGCTTCCACCCTCGATAGGGGAACATGATCATAACATTACTTTGGTACTAGGGGCCCAACCACCAAATGTGCACCCATATAGATATCAATTTGCCCAAAAGAATGAAATTAAAAAGACATCAAGGAACACCTGGAAGGAGGCATCATTCATCCTAGAATTAGTCCTTATTCATCGCCTTTGATCATGGGGCTCAAGAAAGATGGGGAATGACATATGTGTCCAGACTTTAGGGCCCTCAAAAAGCTAACGGTTGAAGATAAATTTCACATCCTGGTTGTCGACGACTTGCTGGATGAACTAAATGGGGCTAAATTCTTTACTAAGCTCGACCTTCACTCAAGCTATCACCAAATTCACATGAAAGAAGTAAACATTCCAAAGACTGATTTCTGAACTCATGAAGGCCATTATCAATTTTTGGTCATACCATTTGGTATTTGTAATTCCCCATCCACTTTTCAAAGCCTCATGAACCACCTACTCAAACCATATGTCATAAAAGTTTTCCTTGTTTTCTTTGATGACGTCCTCATCTACAGCCGCACCTGGGCCACACATCTTCAACATGTAGATCTACTCTTGCAACTGCTCCGGAAGCATAAGTTATTTGTCAAGATGTCCAAGTGATCTTTTCGCATGGAAAAAGTTGAATATTTGGGCCACATTGTGGGGTGTGATGGTGTCATGGTGGACCCCAAAATGATCCAGGCAATGCAAGATTGGCCTCAACGAAAGACCTTGAAGAGCTTGAGAGGATTTTTTGGTCTCATGGGCTACTATCGCAAATTTGTACACAATTATGGTCACATTACTAGACCCCTCACTCACCTTCTCAAGAAAAAATCATTTCTCTGGAATGATGAAGCGCAATAGGCATTTATAGCTTTCAAACATGTCATGTGTTCCACTCTCATATTAGCACTACCCGACTTCACCAAATATTTTGTGATTGAACGTGATGCTTCACGTACGGGTATTGGGGCAGTCTTAATGCAGGAAGGTCGACCCTTGGCCTTCACTAGCCAACACCTAAGTAGGACAAATCTGGGACAATATACCTATGGGAAGGATATGATAGCCATCTTACATGCAGTAGATACTTGGCGACCATACTTATTGGGGTGTCGTTTCCAAATACGCACAGACCATCAAAGCCTTAAATATATTTTGGAGCAACACCTATCCTCACCACAACAAAATATATGGCTCACCAAAATGTTGGGATATGATTATGAGATCATTTATAAGAAAGGGAGATAAAATGTCATATTTGATGCTTTATCATGCCAATTTGAGGAGGAAAGAACCCTAATAGTTTTATAGACATATTTGGGCATTGCAACCCCAATCAAATATGTCCATAAACCAACGGCTTCTAAACCCCTAAAAGTGTTGTTTCATACCCTAAAGGAACAAGGTCAACTGATTACATCATTTCCCAAAAGTTCTCCCTGAAACACTGCTCAGAACTGGTCAAAACTAGACCATACAAACAACTCCATGCTGAGGGTGAGATGCATCTCACCTATTACACACAGAGGGTGTGATGCATACTAAAAGGCCCTTCTGGAGGGTGCGATGAGTGAGAGCAGACAAATGGCAGAGGTAGTTTTCTAGGTGGAAACCCAAAGAATCTTCTAGAAACTGCTCATTTGACACTTGCCTCTCTGAATTCACCCAGGGATGAGTAAGAGATCATGAAATCTCGAAGTGGAACCAAGAACTATCAGAGAAATGACACTAATCAAAATCCCAGAAGCTGACTCACCCCCCTACAAATATCTATATATGGATCCCTCATCCTAGAAATCCAAAGGTTGGAATTTTTTATTTTGTAAGGAAGTGTTGTTGGTTTCTCTATAAAGCATTATATTGTTGGGTGATTTAGTCTTTTCATGAGGTTAAGAGGGCTTTCATGCTGGGAGGATGGAACCGGA
>APFE031167072.1:65699-85291 GCA_000404065.3 Pinus taeda | reverse complement strand
TTATCTTCAAAGTTCAGCAGAGAGAGAGAGAGTACATTTACAATAGAAGTCAACACTTTGACTTATCTAGATCTAAGCATAGATCATCTTCTATAACGATGAGATCAGTTGAAGACATTCTGCTTCAACTGATTCTGCATCTCGTCCATTTGCTGTACCTTACAGTGTACTGCACCACGCTGTACTAATCATGATAGTCATCATACTGCCCATGATCTTATCATGCTTCATGTTGCTCATGCTGCCCATGATCTCATCATGCTTCAACACAATTATACTGCCAAATGTATATCTGCCTTAGCTGCTTGCTATGGCTTGTAGCCTAGAAAAGCAGCTAGGCTATGTCCCAGATCACACATAATGCTGCTGCCCATGATTGCATTATATATATATATATTTTTTCCAGATCACACATAATAACAATGTCCTTGTCTCTATGCCATCGAAGTGTATATACTTAGACAATATCATTAGGGCTGCATATAATGAACAACGTATCTGTACCTCCATGAACAGTGTAAATATAATCCATGATCACTGCATTCTATATGTATATGACTGTTCTACAACGTATATATATATACGTATATATATATATATGTGATGACATTCATATGAGCCACGTGACATATATTAACCTGCGTTCCATTATATCTGTGATGACATTCATATGAGCCACGTGACATATATTAACCTGCGTTCCAATATATATATTACATTGACTGTGTTTCCATTTATATATTGTGTTGACCGTCTTTATGTTTCATGACCAGCGTATTTATCTTTGAGCCCTGCGTAACCCTTGACGGCATATAACTATGAACAGCGCCTTACTGCGGCTAGGGTTTGACAGCGTTTGGGCCTCCATATTGAGCGTATATGACTGCGTGTAAGCATTCAGGAAGTCTCGTTGACTTGCGTAGATGAGGGCTGTTGATTTACTGCATGTATATGACTGTTCTAGGTAGTGTATACCTGCATATATATTTACAACGGAACCTGCATATAACATGACTGTTCTGGGCAGCGTATACCTGCGTTTAGAAGGTCTTTATTACAGCGTATGATGTCTTCCCTTTGCTGCGTGAACATGTCTCCTGTGCACGTCTCCTTTGCTGCGTGGATCATCATACAATGGCTAGGGTATCATCAAACTAGGGCAGCGTACTCCTTTTGTGACTCTCCTTCTCAAAACCCAAGACATGGAGAGGAGATCACATTAAGAATGCACACCCAAAATGATAACAAATCCTCATCTACTTATACCCAAACGAGGATGATGAATAGACACGTCGGTTGGGCTTCTAGAGCCTACATAAGCGCTGGTCGGCTTAATAATAATTATATAAACAAAATAAATTCATATCTCCATAAATACTTATCGGAATCGGATGATCTTTGGATCAATCCTACACCTCTCGACGAGAGGGATCCAATAAAAATATCAGCTTCCATAAATAAGCTGACCCACATGGAGTTTGGCCCTAGTTGCCAATTTAACAAAAGATTACTCCTACTCCTACCATAAATAGTGCATGGGTCTACTCACACGAAGTGGTATTTCCAATTCAGACACTCATGCATTGGCTAACCTATGATGGTGAACGCATGGTTTGCGAGAAGCACAGTCAAGAGAAAAAAGAATCACAAAAGATATAACAATCAATACCAACATTCTCTGAGTTCTAAAACATCCACAGAAAAGGAAAGAGTGAATGCACAAGACAGACCTTCTGTGGACATAACATGGTGGTGGTATACACTACGTGCACATAGTAAACATACACACTCTTTGGATTGTTACATACGAGTGAACATGAGAAATACCAATGCCTGATGCTTTACGAGCTTGATCGTTGCGTAAGATTCCTCCAATGCTTGAGTGATGGGATCATTTGATTCGAGCAGAGGAAGCGAAATCTGGGTGTTTGGTTGATCTTCAATTTGAAGTAGAGGGTGATGAGGATCCTTGAGTGTTTTCACAATTTTATGATCAGAAGTGGAACTAACCTCAGGACAACAAGGTCCTAACATAATCATCAACCCAAGTTGAGGTGCCTCGAAAACCTACAGGGCTTCCACTTCGTCAATAGATAGATCATCAGAGACCAATGGCTTAGACATATTAAGAGTGATTGAATCAAAATTGTAGTAAAATGAAGAAGTACGAGGATCATGACAACCAGGATCAGAAAATTCGGGATGTTCATCGGCATCCTCATGATTTGATGAATTCTGGAGACAGGCAGATGAGAAGCAAGGATGTTCGCCCTCTGTGTTTTCAAAAATGATAGATGACAGATGGGATGGATTTTCAGAGGAAGATGTGTCATCTCCGTGATGTAATGACAAACTGACATTGGGTTGTCCAGTGAATGATCAGAAGTAGAAACATCCAGAAATGAGTTTTGATAGGGGAAATCAATAGTGGCAGAATCACATGGGATGTCATGATAGAGAAGATGAGGCATTGATAGAAGTAAGTTATCCTTCACTGCTAGTTCCTCTTTGGATTCCCACAAACACTCATCATGAATGATAGCGCAGGTTGGATGCACAACACCCACTCTTGAAAACTTGATCCTCGTTCACATCACATGTGGAGTCGATAATGAAAGAACACAAGACAATACAATCCAGAGGATTAATGGAATGCAGGGACGAAGGTTGAGGGAATGAATCCATGTGATAAGCAGCATGATTACAAGCCAAATCTAAATAGACATCAAGAGTAGGTGGGGTAAGAGGATGTGATAGTTGAACAGATGTGTGCACACCTTCTCCCACCTCACATTACAGAGCTAGAGCCATTTGATGAGAAATGGATGGACACTCGCTTGTGACAGTGACCTCGTCCATCTTATATTTGGAAGCCCTAACACCGAGGTGTGATAGGAGGGGTTCGAATGATTCCAAGAATTGCATTTTTTTAGATATGTAAAGAATATACTCAAATATTCCACCAAGAAATTCCCAACCAATTTCATCTTTGGGAAACTAGTATGAAATATTACCAAAGCGCATGTGAAATTATTCAACAGATGAATTCAGTGGTTTCCACAATTTTAGAATTTCTTTATCAAGTTGTCTACAATAAAAATAATTGAAAGCATGGTCTATCTCTATGCCCAAATGAGAGAGAGAGAGTGAATAGATTTTTTCGGCAGTGTGGTACACCAATGCATTGGGTGCCCTTGAAGTGTGTATGTGAATAGCACGTAGGTCATGTAATCTTCAAAGATTTCACGTCTTTCACAAGAACCTACAACGCCAACTGCGTGTCTTACCAAGGCTACATGAGCTCCACCATCATCTGTTTTATGTGAAATGTTATTCCAGAGCTCTTTCGAGATCTCAAGGTCATTTCCATAAGACATACACTTGGGAAGAGAACTCTATAGCTGGTCATGATAAGTATGTGGGAATTCAAAATAGATTGTGAGCGCTCATCTTGTTATCTAGCCCTCCTTCTAGTGCCAAAAATGTTGACGATGTTGGACCCGCCAACATTTAGGGGATCTCCCTGGTATGATGTCCCAACTAGGCCTCACACAGTTTGGTGTAGGAGTCCCATTTGATAGAATGGCTTGGTTTCCATTATCTTGAAGATGTGCCTTATCTATTTCTTACCACCATGTGAGAGTGGTCTACTTTGTCTTCGAACATTGAGGTTCACATGCCCAGTGAGTCCTAGCGTTACTTGTGTCAATGTTATTTCACCATAGAGGGAGAGGGTGGAAGTGAGTCTCCAGTCGAAAGGGAAGATTCCCATCTCTATCAGACACACGCAACACAACATTATGTGCACAAATTCCAGTGGATTAGTCCACAATGATGTGGCAGTCACAACACATGAGAAGGGATTTCACGTAAAACACTTAATGTAGTAGTTTGCGCGAGTGAGACTGCCGTTATAAGAAGTTTATGGGAAATTTTTTGTGTGATGTCCGGTGAGGCAACCCACATGGGAAAGACAACATTAACAACTTATACAACACATTTTCATAAACATGTGTATTAGAACAACTGAAAGAGTTCAACTGCATTAACATAGGTTAAAGTAACATCCATTACAAGTGTTCCAATATTAGTCTTACAAAAAATTACAATACATGTGTGAAAATGTGTTGGCATGTTAATAGGCTTCCAAATTAAGCCAAAGTTCCAAGGAACATCAGTACACCATACGTCACTAACCCCATAGGTGGGGAGTTGGAGGCACTTCTTGCTCCTCAAAGAAAAAATTACAAACTGTCAAGGCTATGTGGGAGGAGCCAAGGTGAGAAGTCTTTTACATGTTGAAATGAGGCGTATTTATAGCTGAGGGTGAAATTGACCCTTGTGACTGTTCAACTTCCCTCATGACTATTTGACTTACATGACTGTACAACTTTACATGGTTGTTCAACTTTACATGTGGGTCTCTTGGACTTCCACATTACATTACATTTACTACAACAGTATGGCCCAGAGTAGTGATGTGGCTGAGATGAGTCATGACATGACTCAGCATGATAGTGCTGGTATGTCCATGCTACTAGTGGTCTCCATCTCGAATTGTAGTCCTACTGAGTGATGTATGTGCTCTTGGTGTATCATAGTTTCATCTCTCCATGGAAAGGTGTGTGAAGTATTCGATTGTCTTGGTGTTCACCTAATGTTTTCACGTGCATCTTCCTCCTTCGCTTGTACTTTGACATGCTTCAAGTGTTAGTCCATTCACGGAAACATATCCTTGCATGCATTCCTCATTCGTCCATTCGCAAAACAATTTCCACACATGCATTCCTTGTTCATCCATTCACGAACAAATCTCCTTGCATGCATTCCTCATTTGTCCATTCATGAATGAATCTCATTGCAAGCTCTCCTTGTTCATCCCATTCGTCATGATGTCATGTCTCATCCATGTACCTGTATCTGCAATCACTCATGATGAGATGACATCAAATATAGAAATATTCTAGTCTTCCATGATCTATTATTGTTTGCTTTTGAATGTAGGTGACCGAGAGAGAGGATAAGGCTCTAAAACTACAGAAGGCAGATTTCAATTCGGGATGTAGGCTTCGAGCACTGTCAGTGCAAATTGAATAGACGTCACTGTGAGACTGAGACAGACAATACGGATCAACAATGGCTATCTGCAGGATCTGGCATGTATGGAGGAAAGATCTATGCAATTTGTTTAGGGAGGTATTGGAAGCAGCAGAGGGGGACTGGCAAGAAAAACTACGCAATTTCTTCGTGGAGTTGGCAGTGGGCTGTAGGAGGCATGGTTGGAAAATTGTGTATTTTTTTTGTGAGATGGCGTTAGGCTACGAGAATCTATTAGAAAAAAACTACGCAATTATTGGGAGGATGACCTGCTAAACATGCTTTTGTAGTTTCTGAGGTGAGCAGGATGTTGGGTAGCTAGGTGACTGCTCATGACACTACACAGTTTTCTAGGTGAGCTCTAGGTTAGCTGATTGGATGACTCGCTAGACAAATTTTGAAATTTTTTGACAGAGATAGTGACGGAAATAGGGTGTCTATTCAGCATGTTTGCGTAGTTTTTTCAATCAACAGAGTGGGCAAGCTTTGTAGATTTTTTGCAATTTTCGGGGGGAGTGAGTCTCGAGGTAATTGCGCGGTCAAAATATCTGGTTGACCAGCTAGAGGCTTTGTTGATGTGCTTTCGGGTAGTTCATATTGAAGTGGCTTTCTGAGTAACTTATACACTATTCTCGGTGGCATTCAACCCATTCAATTTCATGAATGCGTAGTGCAGGTTGCCTAGGAGACAACCTTAAGCTCTGCATAATTCTGGGTAGCAGTACATGATCACTTAGGGCTGAAACTACTCAATGCAGCCCAACCAAGGTCCGGTTGTTGGAGGGTAATCAAGTCATCTAAATTTTAGTGAAATGAATAAGTGTGTGAGTGAGTGAACTTGTGCATACGTGGCTTTGCCAATGCCCACTCAACATGACTCGACAACAAGAAACCTCAAACCATCAAGACAACATATAATATGTGTGACTGACCAACCGTGTGAGTGAAAAGCGCGACACTTGTGATAGATCTTTGAACGACCACGATGATGCTTGTGTGACAATTCATACAACATCATGTGTGAGTGTGATAGATGCATACGTGGAAAACACAACTCAAATACAACCTTCAACATCACTAGAACGAGGTTGCAAGCATGACATAGCAATCAACATGTGGAAGATGACAGTTGGTTGAACAATTGAAAAAGAAGCAAGACATGTAGAAGAAACACACAAGATGACTTTTCGTGTTTGTGCACATGCGTGTTATTGAGCACAAGGTGATATGACAATGACAAGAAGTTCTGCAAACTCAACGAAGAAGTGTACTTTGAAAGATGTTCTTTACATACCATACTTACCCTCAATATGATCATGCAGCTGAAGGAGTTTGCATGTGGTCCTGATCTTTTCCATTACTCAGTTCCTTGGTCATTCTCCTCAACTCCTTGGAAGCTATTTCAACATGTCACCTTTTCTTGTAGTCACTACGAGGTAGATCTGTGCAGTTTCAATGAACATTAGTTTATGTGGGAATGAGGCCCTAGGAGGCCTACCTACATATTTTCTACATGCAAGACTGACAAGACAACTTGGACAACACTGGTATTTTCCATTACTCAGTTCCTTGGTCATTATCCTTAACTCCTTGGAATCTATTTCAATGTGTCACCTTTTCCTATAGTCACTACGAGGTAGATCTGTGCAATTCCAATGAACAATAAGTTATGTGGGAATGAGGCCCTGGGAGGCCTACCTACATAGTTTCTGCATGCAAGACTGGCAAGACAACTTGGACAACACTACACAATTTTCAGGCTCAAAGCACTCTTGTGCGACAGGGGTCCTGGGAGGACACCTCTGCACAATTTTTGAGTGCAGTGCAGCTAGACTGCTCTGTGCATTTCTAGAGAGCAGTGGTGGTTTCCTGACTTCTCTGCACATTTTTGGAGTGTAGTGCTAGCTACAATCTTTGCAGGCTACGGGGTTTCAGCAAGATAGGGAGGTTGGTGTCTTTGTGTATTGCGGTGTTTTAGAAAGAAAGGGAGGAAGCTTGATGTTTGCAGAAGAAAAGTACACAGTTCAAGGAATCTAGATGAGGCTAGGCTACTCAGGAAAATGGATAATTGTGACACCAGTGAAACATATGTAAACATGATAGGACTTGATTGTGATCACACACAGACACTTAGTGATGCAACGTAGACCATCCAAAATGCATAATACATTATTTTCTTGATGAAACAGGCCTCGTGACAAGAGTGCGTGAGGTGAGTGTGAAACATGTCTATTTGATCATGGCCAATCATACGCACACAATTCTCATGAAGCCAAACAACATTCCCTTTTCATAACAAAGAAAAACCCTATGTGCGAAAATGACACATGTTGCATAAAGAGAAAATGCATACAACTCTCAGGATGAAGGAGAGGAGCTTGAAATCATTAGATTACTAAGAAGCGACCAAGGATGATCGATCGTAGGATCCAAAGTAGGCTCTGAAATTTGCATGCAAGCCAAAATTTTGGAGGGTGGTTGTAGACACTACAACAAGTTCACAATCAATACCCAACATATACTAGTAGAGAGATATACAAGGCAACTAAGGAGGATAATTTTCACCTTCCTCTCAATACCGCTCATGTTCAACTCCACTAGCTAGAGCTACTTAGTAATTTAGTAATAATTTCATATTCATTACAACAATATTTGGTTACTCTCAAAATCTCTCCCTCTCATGATCTTTCTCAAGTATCTCTGACTCTTGGCATCACAATGCACACTCCCTTAGTGAGAAGACATGAGATACATATATAGGATGAGAAACCAATTTTTTTCATAAAGGAGGAGTAATATGCATTCCTTGTATTCCATTTAGAGGAGTGTAACTCATGCCCTTAAAGAGAGATATGCATGCTTTAGTTAAGGAGCGTGTAACATATTCATGAAGGAAAACATAAAATGAATATTTTATGACATGTCTTTAATGAGTGTCAGAGGAATATGACATTATTTGATGAGTTCATAAAAGAGAGTGTAATGTATTAAAATAGAGAGAGTTACATAGAGATATGTTAATCATCAAGGAGATAAGTGTGAAGTGATTAAGGAGTTGAAGGTCACTTATAATTCCCTCTAGTAATAATATCATAGTCTCATGAAAGATAATAATAATATTAATAATATGTAGAATTAAGTCAAGATTGAATTATTCGGATTGATTAATAATACGTTAAGTGATTTTCCTTGAACTACGCTTGAAAAGCAATTTATGAAAGATGATTACTATTTTTCGAGGGTCATACTTGAGATGTTAGACATGAATTTCTGTTTTTAGAAAGTCACTCCAAAATTGTCAGAAATTATATTCAATTAAGGAAATTCATCCCTAAGATGCCCATGAGTGGTATTTTTATTTTGTAGACTAGGGATCCCACATCCCTATTGTATGCATCTTTGTGCCTTAGTAGATTGAGGACATTGGAGCCTAATATACTCCAAGGATCTAAGGTTCCACACCTTAATATTTTAAATATTTAGGACTTCACATCCCAATCCTTTAATTATAGGTCCAGGGCTCCACGTCTTTATCTTTCATAGATTTAGTACTCCACTCTCTAATCCTTTTATTATAGATCCAAGACTCCACATCTTTATCTTTCATAGATTTAGGAACTTTCACGCTAATTTCAGTAGCTTCTCATCTACTCTCCTTTGAAACTCCATGCTTCACCTTAAGATATTGATTGTGAGCTCATACCCATCTGATGGTTCGTTGGTAAGATCTTGTTCAAAGACCTGCACACATCACAATATCATCAATCAAAGTAATCGAATGAATTTCATGATTAACTTATTCACATTTAACCAAGGATAGTGCATGACTTCCACAATCATTTTGGTTTTTCATAATTGAATTCCACAGTCATTTATAACTTCAACATCCTTGTTCGGAATGAATGATTCCCCTACCACATCTTGCTTAGAACAAGATTAGGTATATATAATTATACAAATCACATATAATCCACAAATCATAATTAACCATAAGTTCCATATAACCATGATTGTCAATGGATATATGTGTCTCAATCCTAGATCACCATCCATGTCAAACAGTTGTTTCAAAAGTGGGAGACAAAAAGAAAAAAAATTGATATTATGTACTTAACCAAAATCAATATTATACACAAAACCATAAATATTAGAATAGGCACATAGCAACCAGGTGACCCAAACTAATTTTATATCATACAAGCATATACATAAGTATGACATGCATAATCTTATATCATTACATCAAAGTGACCTTCTCCAAGTCTCATCAAAGCTATCTCGCAAAGAAGGGACACTACAAGCTCTAGGTGGATTTTGGGTGAACAATTCCCATTTGGAACACTTAGCTAAGGATAGGAAATTAGAGAGATAATTGTTGTGGATAGGTTTTCTCTCTGTGAGGCTTAGAGGGTGTCTAAATATTCTATCAGAGTAGTTAGAGTTCTTAGAGATATATATTTGTGAGATGCCTTGGTTGACCAATGCTAGAGCTCTAAAAATAAAATGGTATAGCCTAAAAGTCTACATAGAAGAGAAGGTGGTACACATGCTTGGGTTTCACAAGATTATGGCGAATGAGAGATTATTGTTTGGAATATTTGCTAAAATTTACTAGCTTGGCCCAGTCATTCTTTGTGTTGAATATGAAATCTAGTCAACTTTGATAGCCTCTTCCCTCATCAGGTCATATTCCTTCTCTTGAGAAAAATAGAAAAAGATATATAGAGAAGTTGAATAACTGAGTTCTAAATCAACTTGGTGTTTTCAGAAAAGGATATATAGAGAGGTTGAATAATTGATTTCTAAATCAATTTGGTGTTTTTAGAAAAAGATAAATGTTCTTATTATTCTCTTATTTGATATGTGTTATCTTTTTTACTGCTATAAACCTATGTATGACACAACACCAAATCTTTGTTATCTTTATTTATGTTTTGTTTTACATACATTTTCTTTGTGTGTGTGTGTGTGTGTGTTTTCACTTATTTCCATATCGTCAGGACTACATAAGGGTTTCATATGAAATAAATGTCATAATAAGTTTGGTATCTTCATGTTATTAGAGTATCAATGAATAAGTTTAGTGATGTTCTAAATTTCCAACTGTAAGAAGATTGAAGTTCAGTGAGATATACCAAGAAGTGAGATTGGGATGTGTTATAGCCTTCAATTAAATCAAAGTCCACCAAAAAACTTTTCCATCCTCTTAACTAAATTACTCCAAAAATAGTTTACTTGGGGAAATTTTTTTGATGAATTTTTGCATGGCCATTGAAGACTCCATTTCAAAATTCCAAGAGTAAGTTGAAGATGAAAATCAGAACACATGGAATAAATAATGGTTTTCTATGGGGATCATGTTTTCTTTAATAGCCAAACGTAAACCCATACAAGCATATATGGACCAAGCAACATATATTTATATTCTAAAAAAAACCCAAGGGGAAAATTATATTATTTATACTAATATCACCTATTTTATTATTATATAACCGATATTCTTACATAATAATAAGCTACCTTAATATCTATGTCATAACTAGATGTTTAGTTTATAATAAATGCATAACTATATTTGCAATAAGAATGATTATATTTTAATAATAATTATTAAATTTTAACTTCAAAGTATATAATTTTTAATTTCGAGAGAAGGAAGAAAAAAAGGGGGTGACATAATAGATAAGAAAAAATGTGCATTAATTTAAGTAAGAATAAATTCCACATGTCCTACAAAATAAAAAATTACATTTAATGTGTAACACAAGAATTTTTAGTGAAATAATTGTATGACCACAGCATGTAGGGACGTCTAAACATTTAAACCAATATACTAGTCCACAAGGAGCTGAGTCCATGTAATAAAGTTTCAGTAGAAAACATCGTTGAATACATCTGTGTTTCCTGTAACATGTACATTAGCTAGACATTCATCTAGGCACAACAATGAGATTAATGGAAGTTGTTATAGCTCAAGCTATTACACATCAGAGGGTTGGGTCTAGCAAATAGAGAGGGAATTACTCAACTTCTCCTTCATTGGGATTGGCTTGCCATAATGCACAAAGCTTGTAGTTTTTTTGGCCACCATATTTCACAATTCTAGCACAAAGACTACAGTTGTTCTAACCACCATATTTCACAATTCTAGGCTTTGTGCACTGCTAGCCGATGGAAGGATGAAGGTTAGAGATTTGGGACCTTAATTTCGATCGTCACATCTGATAGTTTGATGCGGTTATTCCCTTGGTTAAAAGAACCACATTAACTGGGAACGATAGAGGAAATTTGAATGGTTATAATACAACATGAACGAAGGGAAACAAACCAATCATTCCATCAGGAGATTGTTTGCACCATAATGCTTTCCAACATAATTAATTTCAACCCTTCTTAAAAAACGTTTCCGCATCCACCAATTCTTGGACCCATATGCGAGGACACTGCATAATAACACACGAATTTGTTGGAAATAATACTGAGAGCAGAGTGAATCAGTATTATAAGATCAATAATTTTATTTCCCAAATAGATTTATATACGCTACTTCAGCGAAGTTAATTAGCATGTAAAAATGACTATACTTAAAGAAACCAAGATATATGCAGAGAACTTGTGATTTAGACAATTTATCATGTATTGAGCTTAAACCGATATATTAGAGATTTATTAGACAGTGCAGTAAAGGTAGAAGAAAGAATCACACATAAGAAACACACATGAACACTAATATTTAAGGTGGAAACCCAATGTGGGTAAAAACCACCTGTGGTTTTCATCTCTGTCTTCCTTTAATAATAAGAAAATCTATTTACAATCTTGTACTAGTGTAGACTCATACCAGTATGTAGGCTTCTACCTGCAGAATATTACAACCTTCTCTCATTCTCCAGCATCTACTGGAAGAGAGCTACAACCCGCTAGCTCTTGTACTAGTCAATATGTTGACTAGTACGTAGGTGCCAACCTAGAGAAAACTCCACTCTTCCACCACGGACCACGTTTCATGAGTTTTCATACTACATATGTTTGGATCACAACACCACAATCTGAAGGCCATGTTTCATTAAATTTTCACATTGGACCCATCAAAGCATTTAAACTTGAACTACATCAACCAATATTCAGTTAATCTGAACAATGAGATCACTGACACTAGGACATTGTATAGAATCAAGAACCTTACATCATCATATGGAACCAGCCGTAACCTCAAAAATCATTTATTAGAATGTATATGCTACTTTTCTTCACCCAAACTATGTGTATACGGTACTCCCGTTAATTAAACTTGCGTATACCTTCAAAACTTTTGCAAACATAGACTTTTGAATGAAGTCTGTACCAACCATCAATATACTAAATATCTATTTTCAACTTTCATAGCTTCACACAGGCAGGGAAAGAGATCACTTCTTCTCATTTATATAATCAATCCATCAAATGCCATCCTTCTTATGTATTCGTTTCTACATTCAGATCTAAGAAGACTTCATTGATAGACAACAATAAAATAACAGAATTTGATTAGATCGTTCAGTCAGATCTGAAAAAGAAGATTTTATTTTGTATAGGCCACTTGAAAGAACCAAACCTGCTTGTATACGCTCTTTGGCCGAGAAAAAACTGTGTACAGATCTGCAAATATTGACTTAGAATTTTGTTGCAATTCCAGAATTTAGACAAACCTAGATCTTGATGGATAATGAGTAAAACAGGTGTAAAACATCAGATCTGGTTTCAACCAATGTCATATCATTCAAGAAAAACTTATTTCATGTCTCATGATCCTGATCCAACATTGAACTCAAGGTGCACATAAATATTTCAGATCCAGTCCTAAACACAACCCTACAACATAAAATATACTTCAGGTAGAACTATTTCTTAGAATCTTATTGCTTGCTCACTTGGCCTAATGATCTTCTCCTCCTTATATACTCTTAGGCCTTTCTCAATACCTTGGACCAAAACCACTTAGGACCAATAACTTGGACCAAATATCCAGGGTCAATACCTTGGACCAAGTATCTCAGACCAAATACCTTGGATCAATACAATACCTTGGATAAATATACCTTGGACCAAAAACTTTGTTTTCCAATAAGTACATGTTCTTCCTCTTGTGAAAGTGCTTGTATATGTTATACACTCCTTTGGTTCTGTTAACCCGTGTATACATGCTTTTTGGACAAAGTGAACCAACGTATACCTCTCTTTTTCTTCATTCTTTGGAGTCTGATCTGTAATCCTTTGTTGTTGACCTGCTGCACTGTGAACTATCATCTGAATGAGTTGCCATCAAGGAAAACTCCTGTACCATAATGCCAACAAAATTTTTGCAAGGTGGGTTGTATTGCTTTTCCTCAGTGGGTTTGGAAGCACCTTTATTAGTAGATTCTAATAGCCTGGATCCGGGTCCACTAAGTATAATATGTTTCATGATATAGATTCATGAAATGTGAAAGCTTTCCTAATACTCATATATATCTTTTTCATTCTAAAATATTTCTTTCTTTTCATTAATGAAAAGAGATTACATTCTCTGTGGATTCCATACATTCTATTGACCTTTCCTACCTATAGCAGTTTTCCTACCCTTTTCTGTGGAAAAATTATGCATATAATTTCCATACATATTGTCTGTATTCATATATATCCTATATTTTCTTAAACTTCCTTCCATATTCTACCTATTCTAGTTACAAAAACAAACATTCTATTTGTTATTAGCATCAAAATGGAACTATATTCCTCATATTTATGTTCCTACTTTTCAACATTGAGTGAACCCTGCATTTACAACATATAACCATACGAAATTAATTTCATTCCCTATGCGGAATTGATGCACCCAACATTCATAAATGTTTTATGCACATAAGCCACAAAATGATACTTAGTTGTGTTTGAATCAATTCCCCTCTTAGAGAGAAGATAAGCTACCTGGTTTTGTTCTCTTTATATATGAGTGTATGTAATTCTCTGAAAGTTTCTTGCGAGTTTCCTCATACGTCTCATCCAATTGGAAATAATATCAGGGTTGAAATGAGTGTAGTCTTTTACCCACTCAATAATTCTCTTGGCATCTACATGAACGAAGATATTCTCCAAGCTCAACCACTTTGAAAAGTTGAGGACCCCCTAGAGTGCAATGATCTTATCTCTACTATTTTCCCCCAACCTCCCTTCTAATAGAAATGGTAGAATTGGCCAGGTTCTCAAATGATGATTACTCCACAAAAACACCTTCTCTGTTGACTAGCCCCGTCGAAACATCCTCTAGGAATTTTTTCTTTTATATCCTTAGATATAATTTTCTACTTTTTTTTCACTATCATCTTTGGGCCAATCTCAAAAAAATATGATATTACCTTTAGGATTGTCTCCCTAACCACCATCCTCCTCTGTTTGAATATTCATGCATTCTGACAGTGTCATACCTTCCATATGATATAGAAAGGGAGAGAGTGGCGCTCATGTCAAAACTTGAACCAAAAATTTGTATTTATCATGTGCCATCAAGCTTTAATATGTCCATTACCCTTGCCCAAACCTCACTGGCGATTGAGCATCCAATAAGTAGATTATGTGTCTCCTCTGCTTCTTCTATACACATGGGGCAGATACCCAGGACATGAAAGCCTCACCCTTGTAATCTATCCCCTGTTAATACTATTTTGTGAATGGTTAGCCATCCAAAAGAGATAAAATGTTTGGGTATCTCCCACCCCCATATGTCTTTGAACCATGTGTTGAATTGAAATGTATTTTTTTCCATTAGAAGACACATATCTATGTCTTTGATTGTTGGTTTTCCTTCCTTATTTGCAACTTCCCACTTCAAATGGTCTTCACCTTCTCCAATGCATGCACCAAAGTCATACAAATTTGTAAGATATGCTTCCCACTTAATTTCCATATTTCTGGCTAGTTCAATGTTTGTAGCCCGTTTCCATTTCTTAGGAAACCTCATTGATACTTATAAAAGAAGTGGTCATCATTGATTGGGGCCATCATAGTCAATAAAGAAAACATTTTTCCGCTGAGGATATAAAGACGTCCTCAAGTTTCTCTGATCGAATTCTAATTAAATGATTCATCAATGTAGAAAAGGAAGCAAAGGTTTTCACCAGGAATTCCAACTGATGAGATTCGAGAGATGGTGTTATGATCTATTAACGAAGGAAATAGTCCTTCAAATGAAGTTGCTACAGGAAGTGTGGATGACCAAAAGAAAAATGAGGTATGTATGATTACATAGATAATTTTGAAAGACATATCATATGGTTGCAAATAATATGGATCACTATTTCCTTCCTGGGAAATAGGATCAAAATAAGAAAGGATCTCCTCCTTCAAAGGATTGTTGCAAAAGAATAAATCTCTCTAGATGAAATCAACATAATATATTAATCATGAGGAAGCTGACTACAATAAGAACCTATGATTAGAATCTCCTCGGAATGAAGTGTGAAAATAAAGGAAGAGATCGTGACAATATGCAACAAAGGTAGAAGGAATTCAACATCTGATGTTTAAGAATATGTGACTAGAAGATCACCCGAAAGGATTTGAAGACTCTGATGGAATTCGGAAAAATATAGAGGCTCTTGGTAATGAATATCTAGGGGATATGTGTCAATCTAAATGTAGGATGCTAAAACTTACAAGAAGATGTCATGGTGGAAGATCATCACAAATTTAATTTTTATTTCAAGTGTTAATTTATTTTCAATATAACATCTGGCTAGTCTTATGTAGGACTTTTAGCGGGAAATTTATGAATGATTTTCTAGTGGACCATATATGAGGATGTAATGTCCTTTCGAAAATATTGTAAGGAAGACAAACAAAATAAAGAAAAGCCAGATGGAAAATCTCATAGATCACTTTCTCATGAGTTGAGGACATAACTAACTCATTGATAAAAGTGATGGATGATCTATGCCCTATATATAGAAGTTCCTAACAGATGAAGACTCCTTGACGAAAAATAAATTCATGACATCGAAGGAAGGAGCTCTTCAAGAAGTTGGTTGTTTCAAGATCTCCACATGAGAAGTTGTGATAGGTCCCTGGTTTAGAGAGAGTCTGAAAATAAGTTTCCTACTTGGAAAAAACTTGGAAAATTCCTAATGAGGAAGCTTATGTACATTCCTTTGTGATATTAATGAGTACATTCTTTTAATCTATTAAATCCTCCTCGTTTGAAAAAGGAGAGATAGACATATCATTCTAGTCTTCACTTGGGAAGGTAGAATGGAGGATTGTGTAATCATTTGGCATTTGATACTCTTAGCAGATGAGATATGGAATTCCATGAAAAAGTAGTTGTGGAGTAGGGACTCGGGGGTCAAGGAAAGGAACGATATGTATGGAGCATATCCTAAGAGAACCCGAGTGGGGTATGTTATGAGAGAGACACTGATGAGTGTGTCTATAAATCATTGGTTTGTCCATCATTGTTCTTTGATCTTTTCGAGAGATATAGACATTATTCAAGGCCTTGCTATATAACAATGTTGGTTGATATGATGCTATACAAACGAGTTACAAATCTGAATAAGAGTGAGTGTTGCAAAGTGTAACTAGGTTCACTATTCATAATGACATGTAAAATGATTTTATGAAATGAGATGTAAATAAGCAAAGTAAAAAAATAATTTATTGACCTGCTTCATGGGTTTCATCAGCAAGAATTTTGTTTTTGAGTTAAGGCTCCCACTCAGAGTCTTTAGGATTTATTTGTCATCTAGTCATAAAAGGTTAAATTCATTTTCATGTAAATTTAGTCATGCCAAACTTTTTAAAAAGGTCATCTTGTCTATGTAAAGTATCCTTCAAGAATTTGTTACCTAACCTCTTCAAGTTGGCCTAAAGCAATGAAGAAACTGCTAGAAGGAGTTGGCCTACCTACAACTGTCAACTCAGCCTAAAGACATAGTGAAGAGGTGTATATATAACCTAACCCAAACTCCATTCAAGGGAAGAAAATTTGATCTGCATTCATCCTAAGAGAAGTGCGAAGAATAGTGGAGATGAAGTGCGAAGAAGGGTGCGCAAGAACTACGAAGAAGGGTGTAGAAGAAAGTGTGAAGTAAGGGCAGTAAAATGGTTTCCTCTAGGGCTATAAGATTTGTTCTTATGGGGTAGTGAAGGAGGGATATTCTGGATTAAGGAAGAAGGCATTATTATGGGCATATGAATAAGGATTCTTTTGGGATCTGCAAAGTTGGATTTCGTCTAGTTAACAAATGAAGGTATCTTTTGGGGCAGAAAAAAGAAGACTCTTCTGGCTAATCAAGGTAGAGATCGAGTTTCTCTACAAAATACATAGAGACTCACATTATCTAGGGAATTTGTGTGAAGTAGTTGAAAGGAATAGAGACCGAGTTTCTCTAGAAGGAGTTGAAAGGGAAGTAATTCAAGATCAAAGAAAGGTGAAGGAAGGAAGAGGGAGAGCATCAAGTTTAGTGACAAGGTTCTTGAAAGGATACTAGAGTCAAGGGTCTATGTCATGGTCCTCTTACTTATCAATTTAGTATGTGGAAGAAGAATTTTGATTAGGTTTACCTCTCAAGAGGTGAGAGGTTTTGGCCCTAGCTAGAGAATCCTACATAATATGTCACTTGTATTTTATTATATTGGTAATTGTCTTGATGAAAGAACACATTAATAAGCTAACAAAGTAAAGGCTATAAGATTAAGAAGTAAATGTTCTTCACAATCAATTATCAAGCAGAGAAATTGTTAACTTTGAATGCCGTAGATTTCTCAGCAGATGCACCATAATTCATCTTCCCTTTTTTCCTTATAAGAAGTGTGTCAAGTTGGTCATGCACTTCATCAACTTTCTCTTGAAGTTCCAAGTGTATCACATTTTTTACCTTTAGGAATGTCTAGATAAGGAGGGGAACATGATCATCATGATGGAGACCACTATCATCTCCTATGTCACCCTCTCTCTGAGACTAATGTTGTCCAGGATCGAGGAATCTTCCATGATGTGCACCTCTTAGTGAATTTTCATGAGCAGTGTAATTTAGGTTCTCTTTTCATGGCATCACAAGCTTCAAGCTGAAGGCATCCTAATACCTTCCATCCCAAGTAATGATGGGAGTGCTAATGAATGGTATCAGCTAAATTTCCCCACCTCTCCCATAAAAATCCATCTATCCTATACAACCCTATCACCCATGTCCGAGCTGTTAAACCAAGCAATTAATCTGTGTATGCAGTCACAATCACAAAATTAGTAATCATAGCCGAATATTATTTGAAATAGAATTCTATTATCAACAGTATGTAATCGATCAAACTAGAGGTAATTAAAGCAAGACATGCATGTGCATCTGAGTGGTTTCTAGCCACACTCAAGGAATTTGTATTATCTTACAAGAGAATGGTGTCAAAATCAAATAATTCCAAATAAAAAGAATAAAAAATAAAAAGTTGTATCATACCCGTTTCTAGATATCCATATCGTCCACCTATCTAATTCTCTATATGACCCATAAATGACATTTTCATGCACATTAATTGTTTCAAATGCCTAGCAAAATGTTGATAACAAAGGGAAAATTATTTTCTTCTAATTCTACATTATAGAACATTTTGAGTAAATTTTGCCTCAGATTTAAATGTTAGGAAGCTTCACCATTCTTTTTCAGCAATATCATGGTCTCTCTGACCATCAATGCAACCATCGTTAGCTTAGGTCTTCAAATCTTTCAAGTCAAATTTGAATATTTCCATGTTTTTACATAGTAAGATCAGTTGGAGGGAAAATTAAATTTGAAATCCTCATATTTGGATGTCGTCATTTAAGTATCTAAACTTCACACAAAAATGAATTCTAGAGCTCACAAGAACTCTCAAATCGAGTGGGATTATCATCCTTAAAAACTATAATTCTACAAATCTGCGCAAGGCTTATGCACACAGTAGCACTAGTATTCTGCTAGGATGTGACGAAAAACAACCACACATCTCCTCGCTTTAGCTCGTCACATGTAGCACCAAAGTCGTAGTTTCTCCTTCTCGTGTACACTTCCAATTGTTACTCAACATAGTGCTTAGTCTAAGTTCTCAACACCACACTCGTGGGAGGTCACCAAAAAACACCACCACTTTATGATCTCGTGCCCTAAATCTAGGATGCTCGACTCTGGTACCAACTCAAAAATTATGGAGGATAAAATGATTGGAAGATGAGTTGCAACTCACTTGTGAGACAAACCCTCATGCAATAAACTACTTCACTCAGTTACATTCACCAAGGCAACGTTTAACTAGACATATAAGATTAGAATATGGTTGAACAATCTCCTAGAATATAAGATCTGAAAGGTAACAACTACTAAATAGGAAAATCAGTCCAAATAAAACTCCAATAACACAACAGATTCTAGTAATAAGGTATTACATATTTCTCCATTAGTGTGACATACTGCTATGAATATTAGAGCATATTCCAGGGAGGTTAAATCTCC
>APFE031167072.1:31202-42707 GCA_000404065.3 Pinus taeda | reverse complement strand
GGGGGGGGGGGGGGGGGAGGGGGCTTGGTCATTGCCAATAAGGATAGTTATAAATGAGTGTGGAATTCATTTATCCAAAGCCAAAATTATTGTGAAGGTCATGCACTATCCTTGGTAAAATGTAAATAAGTTAATTACGAAATTTATTTGATTCCTTTGGTAGATGATATTGTGATGTGTGCAGGTCTTGGAACAAGACCTTACCAATGAATCGTCAAATGGGTATGAGATCACAATCAGTATCTTAAGGTGAAGAGTGGAGTTTCAAGTCATTGTAAATGAGAAGCCATGGAAATTAGGGTGCAGCATCTTAAATCCATGAAATATAAAGATGTGGAGTCTTGAATCTATAATAAAAGGATTAGGATGTGGAGTCTTGGATCTATAATAAAAGGATTAGAATGCAGAGTCCTAAATACATGAAAGATAAAGACGTGGAGCCTTGGATCTATAATTAAAGTATTGGGGTGTGAAGTCCTAAATATTTAAAAGGTTAAAGTGTGAAACTTTGGATCCTTGGAGTAGATCAAGGCATAGAGTCCTCCATCTACTAAGGCACAAAGATGCATACAATAGGGATGTGTTATCCCTATTCTCTAGAAGAAAAATACCCCTCATTGGCATCTTAGGGATGAATTTCTTTAATTAAATATAATTTCTAACAAATTTGAAGTGGATTTCTAAAAATATAAATTCATGTCTAACATCTCAAGTATGACCTTCCAAAAATAGTAAATCACCTTGCATAAATTGTTAATCAAACGTAGCTGAAGTAAAACCAGTCAACTTATTATTAATCAATCCTAATAATTCAATCTTGACTTAATCTTAGATATTATTAATATTATTATTACCTTTTATGAGACCTTTATATTATTATTAAAAGGGAATTATAAGTTCCCTTGATCTCCTCAATCACTTCACACCTATATCCTTGATGATTATCATATCTCTATGTAACTCTCTCTCTCTTTTAATACATTGCACTCTCTTTTATGCACTCATTAAAGAATAGCATATTCCTCTTACACTCATTAAATACATATTCCTTTATGCATATCTTACACTCCCATTAACTAAGGCATGCATATCTCTACTTAATGGCATGAGTTACACTCCTCTAAATGGAATACAAGGAATATATATTACTCCTACTTTATGACAAAAGGTGGTTTCTCCTCCTATATATGTGTGTCATGTCTTCTCACTAGAGGAGTATGTATTGTGATGCCAAAAGAGTGAGAGACTTGAGCAAGATCATGAGAGGGAGAGATCTCGAGAGTAACCAAATATTGTCGAACATGAGTGGTATTGAGAGGACGTGAAAATTATCTTCCTCAGTTGCCTTGTATATTTTGTGTATTTCTTGTTAACTTTTATGACTCTGGGTTTCCAGAGGGAGAAGGTATTTCTGAATATGGTTGGGTGGAAAAACTAGATGGTTCACATTGAGTTGGTAAGTAGATTCGAGTTGCCGCATACTCTCATATAGGACTGTGGAGCTTGATAATACTCTTATCTTTCGAGTTGTATATATACATTGTCAAGTATTTTCGTAAACATTATTGGAATTTTAGTTCACTATTAGTTTAAAGTTGTAGAAATTTAAATTTATGGGAGATTTATACTTGTAAATATTTAGGTTATGAGCTAACAAATTATGAATGTTAACTATAGTTGAGAATGTACATGTAGGCGATTAAAACAAGAATGTGTTTCCAAAGTTTTCAAGTTCAGTTTATAATGAACCTTTGTCTATAGTGCGTCATACATATTATCTAAATTCAATATTCTATGTTTGATAGCATAATTTTTTCTTATTGTGAATTGGGTTATTAGATGAACTTAGATATATTAAAATGTTGCACACGAAATGTTTGAAGAAATTTTGCAATAGTTGTAGTTTATTTTATGTAAGTTTTTTTGTACAATGTTGTTGCAAACTAATTCACATAAGCTCTTAATGTCTAAAGCATTCAAGCTGCCATCAGTTTCATGAAAGTTTCATATTAGTATAAATCATAGTTTTCTTTCTCCATGTACAATTGTAGATGAATTGTGCATACTTAGTGCTTGGGAAAAGTTGTAAATGAGATAGTAGGAATCTATTTTTTTGTTGTTTCAAAGAATCACATCCCTAGGAATGTATATTGCAATTCAGCTCGAGATCAAGAGGTATTCATACCTTAGGACCTATAACCCACATCTTGATTCCCAAAAAATACTTTTGAAAACCCAATTTGTAAATCTGCGCAATTTTGCAAATTTCTACTCGTAATTATGTGTCTCTGTTGTCAAATATTTTTATGAAATACTAAGATTATTTATTCCCTATTTTAAGATGCCAACATTTGAAGTTTCAATTTCTTAATTTTATGAGTTAAATAGGTTGGAGAAGAATCTCAAATTCATTGTCGCCAAGTGTTTGAAAAAATGCATCAATGGATGTAGATTACATGGTTGCAAAGTGTTCGAAAAAATTCCTCAATGGATGTAGATTGCATTCTAGAAAAGTGTTTGTCAAAGTGCATCAATGAATGTAGATTTCATGTTTTCAAGGTGTTTGCCAAAATGTGCAATTCTTGTAGGTTTTATGCACATAAATCATTGGATTAAATGCCTCAGCGATTGTAGCTTTTATGTACTATCAATTTCAATAGATATCTTCCTACATGTGCAAATTTGAGTACGAATGTGAAATTAAATTTATAATGTTGTTGAAGTTTAAATAGAGAAAATTTCAGTAGGATAGTTGTTGCTTTTATCCTCTAAAGATGTCATGAAAAACAAGGGGGTTGTTGTTGGAAATTTTTTTATAGTAACCAATTTTTTTATAATCTTGGCCGAGTTGCATGTATTCATTGGTGTAATCTTATGCTTCCATGATTGTAGTGCCCAATTTATGCAGGTCCATTTCTTTACTTGAAACTTCTTGAAGAATAATCTGCTTTTGAAATGGTAAGAGTAGTTGTTATTGCTGCAACACTCATTATACAATTCTCACAATTGAAGCACTGTCTTAATAATTGGAATTGAGAATTTTTAGTTGATGAATTTGGAAATGTTGTTTGCGTAAGTAGATTTTGAGATTACATTTCATAAACATATCATATTTATTAGATTTATTGGTGAAGGGAGGAATATTCTTCCCTCAATTACCTTGTTATAGGTAGGTTAATACTCATACAGTTATATGTGATTTTTTTAGTAGAAACATGATACTTTTGTGGTTTTCATATTAAAAATCGATATTTGGAGATTATTTAGGATAATCTAGAAAATCAAATAGTTTGACCTAGATTACTGTTCACACATGGCATTATGGTGGAATTTATTTCCAGTCTTACTTAGAGATCATGTATAAGTATGAGAAGAGCACATGCTATCATATTTTAAACTTGAGAGCAAATGTGTTTTGGAATTGGTTTTAAGGGAAAGTTATCCTTGAATTCTTATGTTATATTCTTATATTGAAATAGATGAAGAAATTTTATTACATGATAAATAAGTTAGTAATGTTACAAAATAAAAAATAAAATAAAAAATTGAGCATTACTAATTCATGTGACCTCTACCTCTCTATATTATTGATTTTTGGTAAGGCGGGACCTTAGATGGCTGACAAGCTCCCATGGGTTAATAGGGTTATAGTGGCTAACTATATCACACCTTGCATACCTAATCCAAGGATGGAAAGAAATGAAAAATAGAATTATATCTTTGTTAATAATGCCAAATTTTATAAGTGCATTTTCTTTTTTCATCCATTGGCATACACATAACTACTTTTCCCACCACTTGGGAACTCATCCCATCATATATGAACTTAGGATATAAATCATGACATAAACTTTGGGACTTTAGTAATATATTATTTCATTCATTGGCATAAGCTAACATACTCTCTAATCCTGATCTACAAGTATGAATACCATAAATAATTTGCTACCCTAAGTTCATTAGCCTTTTAACATACAAACTCTTAACATTGAAACTCTAGTCGTGGTAATATGACACTAAAATTCTAGCCCCAAAATAATTATGAATCACCATCCTATATAACATATTTGATTTAATCCTAGTGACATCATGGTAATCAATTTTAAAGAGATCCCAGTAATAAACAAGGCACATTTTCAAAAATTATTCAAAAATTTTGAAATCTTAAATATAAGTAAGGTGATCACGAGGCATTCTCCAAGAATCCTTGATCAAAGAATGAATATGATCATAGAAGTTAAAGTAAGAATTAAATCGAATCTTACATTATTTCAAGTAAATAAGAAGTCCTAGACCATTAGTTTTGTTTTAGGTTTTTATGAGCATTAGAAAGGGAAATATTAACGATGATTAGTAAGTCAACAACATGAGGGAAAGTTATATATCAAGTTTTAACAACATTTTATTATGCCGGAAAAGAATGATCCCATCCTCAAAGAATTCACTTATACATATCTACCTTTGAAGCCTCATTATTAAAATTATCTCAATGATTATAGCTAATAATTTCGAGGGGATCTTATTGAACATGATCTCAAAGTAACTATTTGAGTTTCATTGGAGTCATGATTCTACGGGTACAACTCACGAACACCTACACTATATAGATGTAAACAATATCCCGATAGTAGTGATGAAGATCAATTGAGGGAAGGCTTACCACAAGCCAAATTGATCATTTACTAAATTGGCTATTTTTTTTTTAATCTTGGATAATTGGTAACTGGCAAGAGTTATCCTGAGCAGACCCAAGATAAAATCCAACTAGTTGCCACTATAAACCTAGGCTAGGTGCAACAACCTGCAAGCCACACACAATAACAATTAACTTATGTCTCGAAAAGAGCCAAGATGTCCGCTCGGGGGTCGAATAATCTTCTAGCTGAGAGACAATAGGCCATATACTCAATGAGATTTGAACCTCCATCTCGTGGGTTTCACCCAGTAAAACTTATCATTAAACCCCACTGAATTTCAAAAGGGTATATTTTTTAATTATGAAGTATCTATCTTCAACGACTTTATGTAGGCATATACTAGAGGAAAATGGGAAGTAAGGGATAAAATCAGTAGGTTTTGTGTCTGTCACTTGTTTAGACTTATTTACTATTTCTAGACGAAAGCTTAGTTTGTATTGCAATGATATTATGGATACCTAGTGTTGAACTACATGAATATAGCCATGTGAAGGATCATACTCCAAGTTATTGTGAAAGGACATAGAAGTTTGTGTAAATGTGTTAGAAAACCTACACAGATGAATCTAGCTAGTAAAGGTTGAACACACAGCTTTGCAGAGCAAAAACGCTAAAAGAAAATCAAAAGACGAAAAGAATGATTCATTAGAAAATAGGTTACAATGCTCGTGATATAGAAATACTGGGTGAAGATACCAAGGTAATGCACCATAGTGGTGATCAATGAGAAGACTCAACACCTACAATAAGTTCCAGAAAGAACTAGCCAGTTGCGAAGTGAAAGAAGGAGAAAATCAAGGAGTAAATCATGCAGAAGAACTAACCAGTTGCGGAGTTAAAGAAGGGGAAAATCAAGGAGTAAATCATGCAGAAGGAATCTTGCATGTAGTCCAGTGCTCTAACTAAGAGTCCACATATAGGTGTGTAGTACTTCCAACACCCCCCCTGAACACCACTATGGGGAAAAATAGAAAATGAGCCCTAGAAACTAAGGCCAGAGGTCACCTAAAATACAAAGCAACTTGTACTAAAATTGAGGAAAGAGGGAAAACCTCATGGGAAAGGAACTCCCCCTACAAATAGAATGTAATCAAAAGAAAAGAAGAAGAGAAGACAGTTGCTAAGCAATTGTCTCCTTCACTCCAAGACGATCGCGTAGAGAGCGAAACTTCTGCTTAGTTAATGTCTTGGTGAAGATGTCTGTAGTCTGTTCTGCTGAAGGATAAAACTGCAAATCAATGACCCGATCATGTACTAAGTCTCTGATGTAGTTCATATCGATCTCTATGTGCTTCTTCCGCTGCCACTGTACTAGATCCCTGCAAAATTTGAGAGTGCTCTAGTTGTCACATCAGATGACAATGGGCTGGCGGAACTAGATGCCCAACTCAGTGAGGAAGTGTTATAGCCACAGAGACTGAATGGTGATGTTGACTACTCCTCTGTACTCAGCCTCGGCTAAAGAGAGAGCAATAGCAGCATGCTTCTTGTTTGAGCAACAGATAGGGCTAGACCCTAGACTGAGTGAATATCTCGAGGTGGACTTGCGATCAATACTATCGCCCACCCAATTAGAATCAGTGAAGCCAAGGAGATTTAATGTAATGGCTACTGCATAGTGAATCCTGAAGGTGATGGTGCCCTATACATATCAGAGGATGCGCTTGGCAGCATTCCTGTGTAGCTCATTTTCTCCTACATGTATCTGAAAACGGCCCCTACCACATATGAGAGATCTGGTCTGGAGTGGGTGAGGTACAATAAGCTCCCCACTAGTTGTCGGTAAAGAGTGCTATCAACTAATGGAGTGTCACCTCCATCCTCAAGTCAAACCCTAGACAGAAAAGGATTCGATGATGGCTTGCAGTCAGTCATGTGAAATCTCTCGAGGAGATCCCATGCATACTTAGCATGAGAGAGTTTGATGCCTGTGGCATCCTGGCTGATCTCAAGACCAAGGAATAAGTGTAATGGACCCATGTTCATCATCAAGAACCTATCATGCAAGGCCCTGTTGACTACAGGAATGGCTGAAACAGAGCTTCCGGTGATCAGGAGATCATCCACATACAAAACTAAGATAATAAGAGAATCATGTGCCCTGAGCATGTAAAAATTCGAATCAGACTTACATCTTTTGAAGTTTTGTCATAAGAGAAAAGAACCCGTCTTCTCATACCAAGATCTCATGGCCTGCTTAAGGTCGTAGAGAGATTTCTTCAGTCTGCGGACCAAAGATGAATCCTGAATGAAACCATGTGGGTGCTCCATGTAAATCTCCTTTGATAGGTATCCATGAAGAAAGTCAATCTTCACATCCATCTGATGTACTTCCCATCCCTGGGCAGCCGCAATGGCAAGTGTAAGGCATATGGAATCCATCTTTTCTATTGGAGCAAAGGTCTCGTCATAATGAATGCCATGCACTTGTCAGAAGCCTTTGGCTACTAGCCTTGCTTTCCGTCTGGTTATTCGCCCATCTACAACACTCTTGGTCGTATAGACCCATTTTCATTGGACAAGTTTCCTTCTTGAAGGAAGGGGGACTAGATCCTAGGTCTGGTTCTCGAGGAGGGAGTTATACTCCTCCTCGATGGCGGACTCCCAAGATTGATGCCTAGTAGCCTCAGCATAAGATTATGGATTAGAAGACTGAACCAAATGAAAATGTGAGGATGGCGATGGTTCAGTGGCAGTGAGGGCAAGAGGAGGCTCAATAAACTCTGAGCTAGTCCTTTGCATATCAGAATTATACCCCACAAGACCATTTATAGCAGCTGGGTGCTCTTGTGCATATATCTCATGTAAGCTCCTTGTTCTCTGATTTATGACAGGGATTTTTGATTCACTGCTGGAAGCTTGATCTGGGCTTGGATGTGGATCATCATATGCATGCACTAGATTTGTATCTGAAGACTCTATCTCTGCATTTGCATGCTCTACTATGGCATCTACATGCTCTGTATCTGCATCTGAGTGTAGTGAGTCATCATCTCGGACATGAGGTAGATAAAAGGTGTTTTCATGTGGCAATTGAGGTGCATGTGAGAGACTTTCCTCAAATTTGACACTTCGCTCAATGATGAGCTTGTCCGTAGAGGAAATCAAGAGTCGGTATCCCTTCACACCATCAGGGGGTCCAACAAAGATGCACTCAATGCTATGTGGATCAAGAGCTTTCCACTTTTTAGAGGGGATCCTAGCCCATGCTCGGGAGTCAAAAACACGAAAGCGGGTGGCCTCTGGTTTAGTGCCACTCCAAGCCTCAAAGGGGGTCTGATCCTTGACAGACCTATGAGGAGATTTGTCTTGGATGTAGTTAGCAGAACTAACTGCTTCAGCCCATAGCTTATGAGGTAGTGACTTAGCATGCAACATGCAAGAAACCATCTCTTTGAGAGATCGGTTCTTTCTCTCATCAACTTTGTTCTACTGCGGAGTGTATGGAACTGTGTACTGCAACTGTATGCTGGACTGAAGGCAAAGGTTCTAAAGTGTTGTGTTAACATATTCCCCCACATTGTATGTATGGAGGGCTTTGATCTTTCTCTCTGGCTGTGTCTCAACCGGTGCTTTGAAATCTTCAAAGTGTGCAAAAACTTCAGATTTGTTCTTGAGAAGATACACCCAAGTATACTGTGAGAAATCATCAATAAATGTAAGCACATACCTTGCTTTGTTCATGGAAGGATGAGGAAAAGGCCACATGAGATCACTATGGATTAGATCTAGAGGAGAGGATGCTCTGTGAATCTTGCCAGTGTCAAACTTTTCTCTAGGATGTTTGTGGTGGACACACCCTTCACAAACTCCTTTAGGGAAACTGATATTTGGCAAGCCTTCCACCATCTCATGCTTGCTTAGCTGTTGCATATACCTGTACTTTAAGTGACCAAACCTCCCATGCCAAAGCCTACTACTATCATCAAAATGTGTAAGCAATAAGGAGAATTCCGATTCAATAAATTCAGAAAATGTATATAGTTTGGATCCATTGTTTACCTCACCGATTGCAATTTTGGAGCTGCTATGTAGGTCATATATGTTCACTGCATTTGGAGTGAATTCCACTCTCTTTCCGGTGCTGGAATGAGTGATTTGATAAACTAAAAGAAGGTTTACCGAAAGTTTTGGAACATGAAGCACATCTTCAAAGCTTTCGTGTAAAAGTTACACTCTACCTTTTTCGGTGACCTCGATAGGTGAGTCATCTCCCATAAGGATGGGAGGTCATTTGCATGCATCCAAAGAGGAATAGACTTCCTTTGCAGCAACCATATGATGTGATACACCATAATCTATAATCCATGCATCAGAGGAAGAATGAATTACAACTAAAGCATGAAAATTGTCACCTTTCTCGTGTGGCAGATCCTCAGTTTTATTCTTAGCACCCTGCGGGATGTGGTCCCCAAGGTTGTGCTTCTGAAGGATTTCTACCATTTGGTCAATTTGTTTCTTCATGCAAGAGGATTCTGGATGGAATCCTCTTTGATAGTAGGTGCATCTATTTCCTTTCTTCCCTTTCTCATTTCTCGATCCATAGGAGTCATTGAAGGGCTTGGTGGACCCTTCCTTCTTTGGATGAGAATGCACTTTTCCCTTGTCTTTTTGCTACTTATTTTTCTGATTTGAATTAGATCTATGATTTTTATTATGGCTACCATCATGGAGAGTAAGTGCATGCACTTTTGGAGGTTTGATTTTCCCCATGCCAATGAGTTTATCTTGCTCAAAAGTAAGGGACTCCATGAACTCTTTGAGAGAAGGCATAGTTTAGTATTTACCTGTTACGAGCCTTACTGAATGAAATGTAGACACAAAGATGGAGTATTTCGTCCGAGCTTTGACATAATAGAGAGAACTTGGCGACTCTCCTCCTTGGATTTGTCAATTCCACAACCATTGAGTTGCAATAATAAATCATTATATTTGGTGAAAAAGTCTTCAATTTTGTCATAGTTTCGTCGATCCAATGACAACAACTCCAATTCGAGTAGATGTCCTTCCTTCTCATCCCATTTCCCGTAGAGTTCTTCAACCTTTTTCCGAATCCCATTGGGAGTATTGCAAGTAGATAGATGAAACTGCAATTTTGGAGAGATGCACATGCATATGGATCTATGGGCCTCATCCATACGGTTGAGGTACTTGGATTTCTCTATGGCTAAAGTGGGTTCCACTTTTGCAGCCATGGTAACCCTGTACAACCCTTTTTGACGAAGGTATTGAGCCATTTGGTCCTTCCATTCGTGATAGTTGTACGGTGTTACGATCGATGCTTTGGGAAACTCCATTTTTGTGTCGATCTTCGATCTCCATGCTGTAATACCTGCAAAATAAAGTATTGGTGCAACTTTTATCTACCAACCTGTGGGCTCTGATACCATGTAATGTGTTAGAAAACCTGCACATATGAATCTAGCTAGTAAAGATTGAACACACTTTGCACAGCAAAAACAATAAAAGAAAATCAAAAGAACAAAAGAATGATTCATTAGAAAATAGGTTACAATTCTCATGATATAGCATTACTCGGTGAAAATCCCAAGGTAATGTACCATAGTGGTGATCAATGAGAATACTCAACACCTACAACAAGTTCCAGAGACAACTAGCCAGTTGCGGAGTGAAAGAAGGAGCAAATCAGGGAGTAAATCATGCAAAAGAACTAACGAGTTGCAGAGTTAAAGAAGGAACAAATCAAGGAGTAAATCATACAGAAGGAATCTTGCATGTAGTCCCATTCTAACTAAGAGTCCTCATATAAGTGTGTAGTACTTCCAACAGTTTGCATAGGTTATTGTGCAAAGAGGACATGTCTCCAGTATATTGTAATGAAAATTAAAAGCTTCAATGGCTTACAAATGACCGATTTTAATAGTTATTTTGAGTCTCATATAATGGAATTGTATTGTCTTTATCATCATAACTACATTTAATTTGTCATGTCCTGTAATTACATGGGACCGGCAATCTAATAGCGAAATGTCAATGACCTTTGGTCAACTGTTGAGACGACAACAATTATGGTGAGACGATCTTCTACTACGTGGAACATTGTTTCCTTAATTCCTAGACGTACTACCGATATTGAAAATTAAACTTCTGGCCGACATTATTGGGTGCACATATCCTTCATTTTTAAATATTTAACATGAGAATACACTGTAAATCTTATGTAGCTCCAATGGTTTTAAATACGTTATGCTATATCATTAACTCATTACTCAGAATAACGACAAAATTTTGTACAGCTCTGTAGTAAATATCTTTAAAGAAAAATTATTTTATGGAATCACATGCACAGAACAGTCGGGCCGACTGATGCCGGGGTGATATTATCATTTTCTGTTTTGTGATTTAGATATTAAAATAGCCTTTTAAAGTGCAGCTGCTAACGTAACATTTTTAGTTTTGTGATTTAGCAGATAAGCACTTTACAGTGCGATATGGGCTAGGGGAACATGTTGAGGCCTAACGTAAATGGGTGGAATGGAGAAAAATATATATAGAAAAAATAAAATTAAATGTTGGTTTTATCTCTTTAAAATGTAAAAGGTAAAAAAGTAAATGTAAAATATTATATTAAACCTAATGTAAAATGTAAAATATTTAAATGTAATATAATGGGAAGTGTAATATGTAAAATGATAATGTTTTTATAACTAGAACAGCTGTAATAAAAATTGAATGACTGGTAATAGGTATCAATCCATAATAAGTATCAAATCACTTGTCCACTACAATCTCACATTGTCCAAAAACATAAAAATAAAAATTTATAAAAATGAATTAAATTATAACT
>APFE031167072.1:0-31066 GCA_000404065.3 Pinus taeda | reverse complement strand
TAAATTATAACTCTATTTTAATTTATTATTATTATAATTATAAAATGAATTAATTATGTGAATAGAAATGTCCATTTTATAATAGGGTTTCTAGAATTATAATTTAATTATCAATAACTAATTATTAGGTAGATGATGGAGATTTAACCTCCATGGAATATGCTCTAATATTCATAGCAGTATGTTACAATAATGGAGAAATATATAATACCTTATTACTAAAATCTGTTGTGTTATTGGAATTTTATTTGGACTGATTTTCCTATTTAGTAGTTGTTACCTTTCAGATCTTATATTCTAAGAGATTGTTCAACCATATTGTAATCTTATGTCTCGTTAAAAGTTGGCTTGGTGAATGTAACTTAGTGAAGCAGTCTACCGCATGAGGGTTTGTCTCACGAGTGAGTTGCAACTCATCTTCCAATCATTTTATCCTCCATACTTTTTTAGTTCGTACCAGAGTCGAGCATGCTAGATTTAGGGCACGAGATCATAAAGTGGTGGTGTTTTTTGGTGACCTCCCATGAGTGTGGTGTTGAGAACTTATACTAAGCACTATGTTGAGTAACAATTGGAAGTGTACACCAGAAGGAGAAACTACGACTGTGGTGTTGCATGTGACGAGCCAAAGCGAGGACATGTGTGGTTGTTTTTCGTCACATCCTAGCAAAATGCTGGTGCTACTGTGTGCATAAACCTTGTGCTGATTTGTAGAATTATAGTTTTTAACGACGATAATCCCACCTGATTTCGGAGTTGTTGTGAGCTCTAGAATTCAATTTTTGTGTGAAGTTTAGATACTTAAATGACAACATCCAAATATGAGGATTTCAAATTTAATTTTCCTTCCAACCGATCTGACTATGTAAAAACATGGAAATATTCAAATTTGACTTGAAAGTTTTGAAGACCTAAGCTAACGATGGTTGCATTGATGGTCAAAGAGACCATGATATTGCTGAAAAAGAATGGTGAAGCTTCCTAACATTTAAATCTGAGGCAAAATTTACTCAAAATGTTCTATAATGTAGAATTAGAAGAAAATAATTTTCCCTTTGATATCAACATTTTGTTAGGCATTTGAAACAATTAATGTGCACGCACATGTCCTTTATGGGTCATATAGAGAATTAGATAGGTGGACGATATGGATATCTAGAAAGTGGTCTGATACAACTTTTTATTTTTTATTCTTTTTATTTGGAATTATTTGATTTTGATACCATTCTCTTAGAAGATAATACAAATGCTTTGAGTGTGGATAGAAACCACTCAGATGCACATGCATGTCTTGCTTTAACTACCTCTAGTTTGATCGATTACATACTGTTGATAATAGAATTCTATTTTAAATAATATTCGGCTATGATTACTAATTCTATGATTGTGACTGTATACACAGATTAATTGCTTGGTTTAACAACTCACACATGGGTGATAGGGTTGTATAGGATAGATGGATTTTTATGGGAGAGGCGGGGAAATTTAGCTGATACCATTCATTAGCACTCCCATCATGACTTGGGATGGAAGGTATTAGGATGCCTTCACCTTGAAGCTTGTGATGCCATGAAGAGACAACCTAAATTACATTGCTCATGAAAATTCACTAAGAGGCGCACATCATGGAAGATTCCTCGATCCTGGACAACATTAGTCTCAGAGAGAGGGTGACATAGGAGATTATAGTGGTTTCCATCATGATGATCATGTTCCCCTCCTTATCTAGACATTCCTAAAGGTAAACAATGTGATACACTTGGAACTTCAAGAGAAAGTTCATGAAGTGCATGACCAACTTGGCAACCTTCTTATAAGGAAAAAAGGGAAGAGGAATTATGGTGCATGTGTTGAGAAATCTAGGGCATTCAAAGTTAACAATTTCTCTTCTTGATAATTGATTGTGAAGAGCATTTACTTCTTAATCTTATAGCCTTTACTTTGTTAGCTTATTAATGTGTTCTTTCATCAAGATGATTACCAATATAATAAAATACAAGTGACATAGTATGTAGGATTCTCTAGGTAGAGCCAAAGCCTCTCACCTCTTGAGAGGTAAACGCGATCAAAATTCTTCTTCCAGATATTAAATTGATAAGTAAGAAGACCATGACACAGAAGCTTGACTCTAGTATCCTTTCAAGAACCTTGTCACTAACCTTGATGCTATCCCTCTTCCTTCCTTCACCTTTCTTTGATCCTGAATTACTTCCCTTTCAACTCCTTCTAGAGGAACTCGGTCTCTATTCCTTTCAACTACTTCACACAACTTCCCTAGATAATGTGAGTCTCTATGTATTTTCTAGAGAAACTCAATATCTACCTTGATTAGCCAGAAGGGTCTTCTTTTTTCTGCCCCAAAAGATACCTTCATTTGTTAACTAGAAGAAATCCTACTTCAGAGATCCCAGAAGAATCCTTATTCATATGCCCATAATAATGCCTTCTTTCTTAATCCAGAATATCCTCCTTCACTACCCCATAAGAACAAATCTTACCGCCCTAGAGGAAACCATTTTACTGCCCTTACTTCACACTTTCTTCTACACCCTTCTTCGTAGTTCTTATGCACCCTTCTTCGCACTTCATCTACACTATTCTTAGCACATCTCTTAGGATGAATTCAAATCAAATTTTCTTCCATTGAATGGAGTTTGAGTTAGGTTATATATACACCTCTTCACTATGTCTTTAGGCTGAGTTGACAGTTGTAGGTAGGCCAACTCCTTCTAGCAGTTTCTTCATTGCTTTAGGCCAACTTGAAGAGGTTAGGTAACAAATTCTTGAAGGATACTTTACATAGACAAGATGACCTTTTTACAAAGTTTAGCATGCCTAAATTGACATGAAAATGACTTTAACCTTTTATGACTAGATGACAAATAAATCCTAAAGACTCTAAGTGGGAGCCTTGACACAAAAACAAAATTCTTGCTGATGAAACCCATGAAGCAAGTCAATAAATTATTTTTTTTGCTTTTCTTATTTACATCTCATTTCATAAAATCATTTTACATGTCATTATGAATAGTGAACCTAGTTACACTTTGCAACACTCCTTCTTATTCAGATTTGTAACTCGTTTTTATAGCATCATATCAACCACCATTGTTATATAGCAAAGCCTTGAATAATGTCTATATCTCTAGAAAAGATCAAAGAACAATTATGGAGAGACCAATGATTATAGACACACTCATAACTGTCTCTCTCGTAGCGTACCCCACTCTGGTTCTCTCAGGATATGCTCCATACAGATCGTTCCTTTCTTTGATGCCCGAGTCCCACCTCCACGAATACTTTTTCATGGGATTCCCTATCTCATCCGCTAAGAGTATCAAATGCCAAATGATTACACAATCCTCCATTCTACCTTCCCAAGTGAAGACTAGAATGATATATCTATCTCTCCATTTTCAAACGAGGAGGATTTAATAGATTAAAAGAATGTACTCATTAATATCACAAAAGAATGTACATAAGCTTCCTCATTAGGAATTTTCCAAGTTTTTTCCAAGTAGGAAACTTCTTTTCAGACTCCCTCTCAACCAAGGACCTATCACAACTTCTCATGTGGAGATCTTGAAACAACCAACTTCTTGAAGAGCTCTTGCCTTCGATGTCATGAATTTCTTTTTCATCAAGGAGTCTTCATCTGTTAGGAACTTCTATATATATGGCATAGATCATCCATCACTTTTATCAATGAGTTAGTTATGTCCTCAACTCATGAGAAAGTGATCTAGCAGATTTTCCATGTGGCTTTGCTTTATTTCGTTTGTCTTCCTTACAATATTTTCGGAAGGACATTACATCCTCCTATATGGTCCACTAGAAAATAATTCGTAAATTTTCCTCTAAAAGTCCTACATAAGACAAGCCAAATGTTATATTGAAAATAAATTAACACTTGAAATCAAAATTACCTTTGTGATGATCTTTCACCATGACATCTTCTTGTAAGTTTTAGCATCCTACATTTAGATTGACACATATCCCCTAGATATTCATTATTAAGAGCCTCTATATTTTTCCGACTTCCATTAGAGTCTTCAAATCCTTTCGGGAGATCTTCTAGTCACATATTCTTAAACATCAGATGTTGAATTCCTTCTACCTTTGTTGCATATTGTCACGATCTCTTCCTATATTTTCACACTTCATTCCGAGGAGATTCTAATCATAGTTTTCGATTGTAGTCAGCTTCCTCATGATTAATATATTATGTTGATTTCATCTAGAGAGATTTATTCTTTTGCAACAATCCTTTGGAGGAGGAGATCCTTTCTTCTTTTGATCCTATTTCCCAGGAAGGAAATAGTGATCCATATGATCTGCA
This sequence comes from Pinus taeda, assembly GCA_000404065.3. Lineage (NCBI taxonomy): Eukaryota > Viridiplantae > Streptophyta > Pinopsida > Pinales > Pinaceae > Pinus > Pinus taeda. The sequence goes on along the minus strand of APFE031167072.1, from coordinate 26,727 downwards.
ACCATATGACATAGCTTTCAAAATTATCTATGTAATCATACATACCTCATTTTTGTTTTGGTCATCCACACTTTCTCTAGTAGCTTCATTTGAAGGACTATGTCCTTCGTTAAGACATCATAGCACCATCTCTCGAATCTCATCAATTGGAATTCCTGATGAAAACCTTTGCTTCCTTTTCTACATCGGTGAATCATTTAATTAGAATTCGATCAAAGAAACATGAGGACATCTTTATATCCTTAGCGGAAAAATGTTTTTTTATTGACTATGATGGCCCCAGTTGATGATGACCTCTTCTTTTATAAGTATCAATGAGGTTTCCTAAGAAATGGAAGCGGGCTACAAACATTGAACTAGCCAGAAATCTGGAAATTAAGTGGGAAGCATATCTCACAAATTTGTATGACTTTGGTGAGTGCAATGGAGAAGGTGAAGACCATTTGATGTGGGAAGTTGCAAATAAGGAAGAAAAACCAACAATCAAATACACAGATATGTGTCTTCTAAAGGAAAAAAATACATTTCAATTCAACACATGGTTCAAAGACATATTGGGGTCGGAGATACCAAAACATTTTATTTCTTTTGGATGGCTAACCATTCAAAAAATAGTATTAATAGGGGATAGATTACAAGGGTGAGCCTTTCATGTCCCGCGTATCTAGCCCATGTGTAGAGAAGAAGCAGAGGAGACACATAATCTACTTATTTGATGCTCATTCACCAGTGAGGTTTGGGGAGGGGTAATGGACATATTAAAGCTTGATGGCACACAATAAATACAAAAACTAAATAATACTTTTCTTTTGGTTCAAGTTTTGACATGAGCACCACTCTCTCCCTTTCTATATCATATGGAAGATATGGCACTGTCAGAATGCATGAATATTCAAACAGAGGAGGACAGTGGTCAGGGAGACAATCGTAAAGGTAATATCATATTTTTCTGAGATTAGCCCAAAGATGATAGTGAAAAAAAAGCATAAAATTATATCTAAGGATATAAAAGAAAAAATTCCTAGAGGATGTTTCGACGGGGCTAGTCAACAAAGAAGGTGTGGTTGTGGAGTAATCATCATTTTGGAACCTCGCCAATTCTACCATTTCTACTGGAAGGGAGGTTGGGGGAAAAGTAGTAGAGATAAGATCATTGCACTCTAGGGTGTCCTCAACTTTGCAAAGTGGTTGGGCTTGGAGAATATCTTCGTTCATGCAAATGCCAAGAGAATCATTGAGTGGGTAAAAGACTAAACTCATTTCAACCCCCATATTATTTCCAATTGGATGAGACGTATCAGGAAACTCGCAAGAAACTTTTAGAGGATTCCATACACTCATATATAGAGAGAACAAAACTAGGTAGCTTATTTTCTCTCTAAGAGGGGAATTGATTCAAAGACAACTAAGTATCATTTTGTGGCTTATGTGCATAAAACATTTATGAATGTTGGGTGCATCAATTCCACATAAGGAATGAAATTAATTTTTTATGGTTATATGTTGTAAATCCAAGGTTCACTCAATGTTGAAAAGTAGGAACATAAATATGAGGAATATAATTCTCTTTTGATACTAATAACAAATAGAATGTTTGTTTTTGTAACTAGAATAGGTATAATATGGAAGGAAATTTAAGAAAATATAGGATATATATGAATATAGACAATATGTATGGAAACTATATGCATAAATTTTCCACATAAAACGGTAGGAAAACTGCTATAGGTAGGAAAGGTCAATAGAATGTATGGAATATACAGTGAATGTAAATCTCTTTTTATTAATGAAAAGAAAGAAATATTTTGATTGAAAAAAGTATGTATGAGTATTAGGAAAGTTTTCACATTTCATGAATCTATATCAAGCACATTTACTAATATAATTGTGTATCCTCAAAAAAACAAATTGCACAACATATTATACTTAGGGGACCCAGATCCAGGCTATTAGAATCTACCAATAAAGGTGCTTCCAAACCCACTCAGGAATAACAATGAAACTCACCTTGCAAAAATTATGTTCACATTATGATACAGGCATTGTCCTTGATGGAAACTCATTCAGATGACAGTTCACAGTGCAGTAGGTCAACAGCGAAGGATTACAGATCTCACTCCAAAGAATGAAGAAAGAGAGGTATACGCTAGTTCACTTTGTCCAAAAAGAATGTATACATGGGTTAACAGAACCAAAGGAGCGTATAACATATACACACACTTTCACAAGGGGAAGAGCATGTACATATTGGAAAACAAAGTTTTTAGTCCAAGGTATTTTGATCCAAGGTATTTGGTCTGAGATACTTGGTCCAAGGTATTGACCATGGGTATTTGGTCCAAGGTATTGGTCCTAAGTGGTTTTGGTCCAAGGTATTGAGAAAGGCCTAAGAGTATATAAGGATGATAAGATCATTAGGCCAAGTGAGCAAGCAATAAGATTCTAAGAAATAGTTCTACTTGAAGTATATTTTATGTTGTAGGGTTGTGTTTAGGACTGGATCTGAAATATTTATGTGCACCTTGAGTTCAATGTTGGATCAGGATCATGAGACATGAAATAATTTATTCTTGAACGATATGATATTGGTTGAAACTAGATCTGGTGTTTTACACCTATTTTACTCGTTATCCATCAAGATCTAGGTTTGTCTGAATTATGGAATTGCATCAAAGTTCTAATTCAATATTTGTAGATCTGTACACAAGTTTTTCTCGGCCGAAGAGCGTATACACGTAGGTTCGGTTCATTCAAGTAGCGTATACAAAATACAATCTTCTTTTTCAAATCTAACTGAACTATCTGATCAAATTCTGTTATTTTATTGTTGTTTGTCAATGAAGTCTTCTTAGATTTGAATGTAGAAACTGAATACATAAGGAGGATGGCATTTGATGGATTGATTATATAAGTGAGAAGAAGTGATCTATTTCTCTGCCTATGTAGAGCTATGAAAGTTGACAATAGATATTTAGTATATTGATGGTTAGTATAGAATTCATTCAAAAGTATATGTTTGCAGAAGTTTTGAAGGTATACGCAAGTTCAAATAAAAGAAGTAGTGTATACACATAGTTTGGGTGAAGCAAAGTAGCATATACATTCTAATACATGATTTTTGAGGTTACAGTTGGTTCCATATGATGATGCAATGTTCTTGGTTCAATACAATGTTGTGGTGTCAGTGATCTGATTGTTCAGATTAACTGAATATTGGTTGATGCAGTTCAAGTTTAAATGCTTTGATGGGTCTAATGTGAAAATTTGATGAAACATGGCCTTCAGATTGTGGTGTTGTGATCCAGACGTATGCAGTGTGAAAAATCATGAAACGTGGTCCCTAGTGGAAGAGTGGAGTTTTCTCTAGGCTGGCACCTACGTACTAGTCAACATATTGACTAGTACAAGAGCTAGGGGGTTGTAGCTCCCTTCTAGTAGATGTTGGAGAACAAAAGAAGGTTGTAACCTTCTGCAGGTAGAAGCTTGCGTACAGGTATGAGTTTGTACCAGTACAAGATTGTAAATAGATTTTCTTATTATTAAAAGAAGACAGAGATGACAAGAGCAGGTGGTTTTTACCCACATTGGGTTTCCAGCTTAAATATTGGTGTTCATGTGTGTTGCTTATGTGTGATGCTTTATTCTGCCTTTACTGCACTGTCTAATAAATCTCTAATATAGTGGTTTAAGCACAACACATGATAAATTGTCTAAAGCACAAGTTCTCTGCATATATGCTGGTTTCTTTAAGTATAGTCGTTTGTACATGCTAGTTCACTTCACTGAAGTAGCGTATATAAATCTATTTGGGAAATAAGATTATTGATCTTATAATACTAATTCACTCCGCTCTCAGTATTATTTCCAACAAATTCGTTTGTTATTATGCAGTGTCCTTGCAGATGGGTCCAAGAATTGATGGATGTGGAAATGTTCTTTAAGAAGGGTTGAAATTAATTATGTTGGAAAGCATTATGGTGCAAACAATCTCCCGATGGAATGATTGGTTTGTTTCCCTTCGTTCATGTTGTATTATAACCATTCAAATTTCCTCTATCATTCCTAGTTAATGTGGTTCTTTTAACCAAGGGCATAACCACATCAAAGTATCAGATGTGACGATCGAAATTAAGGTTCCAAAGCTCTAACCTTCATCCTTCCATTGGCTAGCGGTGCACAAAGCCTAGAATTGTGAAACATGGTGGTTATAACAACTGTAGTATTTTTGCTAGAATTGTGAAATATGGTGGCCAAAACAACTACAAGCTTTGTGCATTATGGCAAGCCAATCCCAATGAAGGAGAAGTCGAGGGATTCCCTCTCTATTCCCTAGACCCAACCCTTTGATGTGTAATAGCTCGAGCTATGACGAATTACATTAATCTCATTGTTGTGCCTAGATGAATGTCTAGCTAATGTACATGTTACAGGAAACACAAATGTATTCAATGATGTTTCCTACTGAAAATTATTACATGGACTCAGCTCCTCGTGGACTAGTATATTGGTTTAAATGTTTACACTTCCCTACATGTTGTGGTCATACAATTATTTCACTAAAAATTCTTGTGCTACATGTTAATGTAATTTTTGATTTTGTAGGACATGTGGAATGTATTCTTGCTTAAATTAATGCACTTTTTAAATGCACATTTTTTCTTATCTATTATGTCACCCCCTTTTTTTCTTCCTTCCCTCAAAATTAAAAATTATATACTTTGAAGTTAAAATTTAATAATTATTATTAAAATATAATCATTATTATTGCAAATATAGCTATGCATTTATTATAAACTAAACATCTAGTTATGACATAAATATTAAGGTAGCTTATTATTATGTAAAAATATCGGCTATATAATAATAAAACAGGTGAGATTAGTATAAATAACATAATTTTCCCTTTGGGTTTTTTTAGCATATAAATATGTCACTTGGTCCATATATGCTTTTATGGGATTATTTTTGGCTATTAAAGAAAACATGATCCCCATAGAAAACCATTATTTATTCCATGTGTTCTGATTTTCATCTTCAACTTACTCTTGGAATTTTGAAATGGAGAGTCTTCAAAGTCCATGCAAAAATTCATCAAAATTTTATCCCCAAGTAAAGTATTTTTGGAGTAATTTAGTTAAGAGGATGGAAAAGTGTTTTGCTGGACTTTGATTTAATTGAATGCTATAACACATCCCAATCTAACTTCTTGGTATATCTCACTGAACTTCAATTTTCTTACAGTTGGAAATTTAGAATATCACTAAACTTATTCATTGATACTCTCATAACATGAAGATACGAAACTTATTATGACATGTATTTCATATGAAACCCTTATGTAGTCCCAATGATATGGAAATAAGTGAAGGCGCACACACACACACAAAGAAAATGTATGTACAACAAAACATAAATAAAGATAACAGAAATTTGGTGTTGTGTCATACATCGGTTTATAGCAGTAAAAGAGATAACACATGTCAAATAAGAGAATAATAAGAACATTTATCTTTTTCTAAAAACACCAGATTGATTTAGAACTCAGTTATTCAACCTCGCTATATATCTTTTTCTATTTCTCTCAAGAGAAGGAATATGACCTAACGAGGGAAGAGACTATCAAAGTTGATTAGATTTCATAGTCAACACAAAGAATGACTGGCCAAGCTAGCAAATTTTAGCAAATATTCCAAACAATAATCTCTCATTTGCCATAATCTTGTGAAACCCAAGCATGTGTACCACCTTCTCTTCTATGTAGACTTTTAGGCTATACCATTTTATTTTTAGAGCTCTAGCATTGGTCAACCAAGGCATCTCACAAATATACATCTCTAAGAACTCTAACTACTCTGATAGAATATCTAGACACCCTCTAAGCCTCACACAGAGAAAACCTATCCCCAACAATTATCTCTCCAATTTCCTATCCTTACCTAAGTGTTCCAAATGGGAATTGTTCACCCAAAATCCACTTGGAGCTTGTAGTGTCCCTTCTTTTTCGGATAGATTTGATGAGACTTGGAGAAGGTCACTTTGATGTAATGATATAAGATTATGCATGTCATACTTATGTATATGCTTGTATGATATAGAATTAGTTTCGGTCACCTCGTTGCTATGTGCCTATTATAATATTTATGGTTTTGTGTATAATACTGATTTTGGTTAAGTACATATTATCAATGTTTTCTCTTTTGGTCTCCCACTTTTGAAATAAGTGTTTGACATGGATGGTAATCTAGGATTGAGACACATAGATCCATTGAAAATCATGGTTATATGGAACTTATGGTTAATTATGATTTATGGATTATATGTGATTTGTATAATTATATATACCTAATCTTGTACTAAGCAAGATGTGGCAGGGGAATCGTTCATTTCCAACAAGGATGTTGAAGTTATAAATGACTACGGAAGTCAATTATGAAAATCCAAAATTATTGTGGAAGTCATGCACTATCCTTGGTAAAATGTGAATAAGTTAATTATGAAATTCATTTGATTCCTTTGACTGATGATATTGTGATGTGTGCAGGTCTTTGAACGAGATCTTACCAACAAACCATCAGATGGGTATGAGCTCACAATCAATATCTTAAGGTGAAGCGTGGAGTTTCAAAGGAGAGTAGATGAGAAGCTATTGGAATTAGTGTGAAAATTCCTAAATCTATGAAAGATAAAGATGTGGAGTCTTGGATCTATAATAAAAGGATTAGGGAGTGGAGTCCTAAATCTATGAAAGATAAAGACGTGGAGCCCTGGACCTATAATTAAAGGATTGTGATGTGAAGTCCTAAATATTTAAAATATTAAGGTGTGAAACCTTGGATCCTCGGAGTATATTAGGGTGCAACATCCTCAATCTACTAAGGCACAAAGATGCATACAATAGGGATGTGGAATCCCTATTCTGCAGAATAAAAATACCACTCATGGGCATCTTAGGGATGAATTTCCTTAATTAAATATAATTTCTGACAATTTTGGAGTGACTTTCTAAAAACATAAATTCATGTCTAACATCTCAAGTATGACCCTCGAAAAATAGTAATCATCTTGCATAAATTGGTAGTCAAGTGTAGTTCAAGGAAAATCACTTAACGTATTATTAATCAACCCTAATAATTCAATCTCAAATTAATTCTACATATTATTAATATTATTATTATCTTTCATGAGACTATCATATTATTACTAGAGAGAATTATAAGTCACCTTCATCTCCTTAATCACTTCACAGTTATCTCCTTGATGATTAACATATCTCTATGTAACTCTCTCTATGTTTTAATACAATACACTCTCTTTTATGAAGTCATCAAATAACGTCATATTCCTTTGGCACTCATTAAAGACATGTCATAAAATATTCCTTTTATGTTTTCCTTCATGAATATGTTACACTCTCCTTAACTAAGGCGTGCATATCTCTCCTTAAGGGCATGAGTTACACTCCTCTAAATGGAATACAACGAATGCATATTACGCCTCCTTTATGAAAAAAATTGGTTTCTCATCCTATATATGTATCTCATGTCTTCTCACTAGGGGAGTGTGCATTGTGATGCCAAGAGTGAGAGATAGTTGAGAAAGATCATGAGACGGAGAGATCTTGAGAGTAACCAAATATTGTCGAAATGAATATGAAATTATTACTAAATTACTAAGTAGCTCTAGCTAGTGGAGTTGAACATGAGTGGTATTGAGAGGAAGTGAAAATTATCCTCCTTAGTTGCCTTGTATATCTCTCTACTAGTATATTTTGGGTATTGATTGTGAACTTGTTGTAGTGGCTACAACCACCCTCCAAAATTTTGGCTTGCATGTAAATTTCAGAGCCTACTTTGGACCTTGCGATCGATCATCCTTGGTCGCTTCTTCCTAAGCTAATGATTTCGAGCTCCTCTCTTCATCCTGAGAGTTGTATGCATTCTCTCTTTATGCAACGTGTGTCATTTTCGCACATAGGGTTTTTTCTTTGTTATGCAAAGGGAATGCTGTCTGGCTTCATGAGAATTGTGTGCATATGATTGACCATGATCAAATAGACATGTTTCACACTCACCTCATGCACTCTTGTCACGAAGGTTGTTTCATCAAGAAAATAATGTATTATGCATTTTGGATGATCTACGTTGCATCACTAAGTGTCTGTGTGTGATCACAATCAAGTCCTATCATGTTTACATCTGTTTCACTGGTGTCACAGTTATCCATTTTCCTGAGCAGCCTAGCTTCATCTAGATTCCTTGAGCTGTGTGCTTTTCTTCTCCAAACATCAAGCTTTCTCCCTTTCTTACTAAAACGCTACAATACATAGAGACACCAACCTCCCTATCTTGTTGAAACCCCATAGCCCGTAGAAATTTTAGTTAGCACTACACTCCAAAAATGCGAAAAGAAGTCAGGAAACCACCACTGCTCTCCAGAAATGCGCAGAGCAGTCCAACTGCACTGCACTCAAAAATTGTGTAGAGGTGTCCTCCCAGGACTCCTTTCACACAAGAGTGCTTTGAGCTTGAAAACTGCGCAGCGTTGTCCAAGTTGTCTTGTCAGTCTTGCATGCAAAAACTATGTAGGTAGGCCTCCCACGGCCTCATTCCCACATAAATTATTGTTCATTGAAATTGCACAAATCTACCTCGTAGTGACTACAGGAAAAGGTGACATGTTGAAATAGCTTCCAAGGAGTTGAGGAGAATGACCAAGGAACTAAGTAATGGAAAAGATCAGGACCACATGCAAACTCCTTCGGCTGCATGATCATATTGAGGTAAGTATGGTAAGTAAGGAACATCTTTCGAAGTACACTTCTTAGTTGAGTTTACAGAACTTCTTGTCATTGTCATATCACCTTGTGCTCAATAACACGCATGTGCACAAACACAAAAAGTCATCTTGTGTGTTTCTTCTACATGTCTTGCTTCGTTTTCATTTGTTCGACCAGCTATCATCTTCCACATGTTGATTTCTATGTCATGCTTGCAACCTCGTTCTAGTGATGTTGAAGGTTGTATTTCAGTTGTGTTTTCCATGTACACATCTATCGCACTCACACGCGATGTTGTATGAATTTTCACACAAGCATCATCATGGTCGTTCAAAGATCTATCATAAGTGTCATGCTTGTCGCTCGCACAATTGGTCAGTCACACATATTATATGTTGTCTTGATGGTTTGAGGTTTCTTATTGTCGATTCATGTTGAGTGAGCGTTGGCAAAGTTACATATGCACAAGGTCACTCACTCACACACTTATTCATTTCACTAAAATTTAGATGACTTGATCACCCTCCAACAACTAGACCTTCACTAGGCTGCATTGAGTAGTTTCAACCCTAAGTGATCATTTACTGCTACCCAGAATTACGCAGAGCTTGAGGCTGTCTCCCACGAAACCTGTGCTACGCAGTCATCGAATTGAATGGGTTGAAGGCCACCGAGAATAGTGCATAAGTTGCTCAGGAAGCCACTTCAATATGAAATAACCGAAAGCACATCAACCAAGCCTCCAGCTGTTCAACTAGAGATTTTGACAGGGTAATTACCCCAGGACTCACTCCCCCCAAAAATTGCACAAAATCTCCAAAACATGCCCACTCTGTTGATTGAAAAAACTACGCAAACATGCCAGATAGACACCCTGTGTTCGTCACTATCTCTATCAAAAGATTTCACATTTTTTCTAGCGAGTCATCCAGTCAGCTGACCTAGAGCTCACCCAGAAAACTGCGCAGTGTCATGAGCAGTCACGCAACTACCCAACATCCTGCTCAGCTCAGAAACTACAAAAGAATGTTTAGCAAGTTATCCTCCCAATAATTGCACAATTTTTTTCTAATAGATTCTCGCAGCCCAATGCCATCTCACAAAAAAATTACACAATTTTTCCAACCATGCCTCCGACAGCCCACTCCCAAATCCACAAAGAAATTGCGTAGTTTTTATTGCCATTCCCCCTCTGCTGCTTGCACTTCCTCCCCAAAAAATTTGCATAGATCTTTCCTCCAGCCGAGCCAGATATTGCAGATAGCCATTGTTGATCTATATTGTCCATCTCAGTCTCACAGTGACATCTACTCAATTTGTGCCAGCAGTGCTCGAAGCCTACATCCCGAATTGAAATCTTCCTTCTGTAGTTTCAGAGCCTTATCCTCTCTCTCGGTCACCTACATTCAAAAGCGAACAATAATAGATCATGGTAGACTAGAATATTTCTATATTTGATGTCATCTCATCATGAGCGATTGCAGATACAGGTACATGGATGAGACATGACGTCATGACGAATGGGATGAACAAGGAGAGCCTGCAATGAGATTCATTCATGAATGGATGAATGAGGAATGCATGCAAGGAGATTTGTTCGTAAATGGATGAACAAGGAATGCATGTGTGGAAATTGTTTTGCGAATGGATGAATGAGGAATGCATGAAAGGATATGTTTCCATGAACGGACTAACACATGAAGCATGTGAAAGTACAAGTGAAGGAGGAACATGCACGTGAAAACATTAGGTGAACATCAAGACCATCGAATACTTCACACACCTTTCCAAGGAGAGATGAAACTATGATACACCAAGAGCACATCCATCACTCAGTAGGACTGCAATTTGAGATGGAGACGACTAGTAGCATGGAAATACCAGCACTATCATGCTAAGTCATTTCATGAATCATCTCAGCCACATCACTGCTCTGGGCCATACTGTTGTAATAAATGTAATGTAATGTGGAAGTCCAAGAGACCCACATGTAAAGTTGAAGAGCCATGTAAAGTTGTACAATCATGTAAGTCAAACAGTCATGAGGGAAGTTGAACAATCACAAGGGTCAATTTCACCCTCGGCTATAAATACCCCTCTTTTCAACATGCAAAAGACTTTTCACCTTGGTTCCTCCCACATAGCCTTGACAGTTTGTCATTTTTTCTTTGAGGAGCAAGAAGTGGCTCCAACTCCCCACCTATGGGGTTAGTGACATATGGTGTACTGATGTGTCTTGGAACTTTGGCTTAATTCAAAAGCCTATTAACACGCTAGTACATTTTGACACATTTATTGTAATTTTTTGTAAGACTAATATTCGAACACTTGTAATGGATGTTACTTTAACCTATGTTAAAATAGTTGAACTCTTTCGGTTGTTCTAATACACATGTTTATGAAAATGTGTTGTATAAGTTGTTAATGTTGTCTTTCTCATGTGGGTTGCCTCACTGGACATCACACAAAACGTTTCCCATAAGCTTATTATAATGACAGTCTCGCTCGTGCAAACTACTACATTAAGTGTTATATGTGAAATCCCTTCTTGTGTGTTGTGACTGCCACATCTATGTGGACTACTCCACTAGAAGATGTGCACATAATGTTGTGTTGTGTGTCTCTAACAGAGATGGGAATCTTCCCTTTCGACTGGAGACTCACTTCCACCCTCTCCCTCTACGGTGAAATAACGTTGACACAAGTAACGCTAGCACTCACTAGGCACATGAACCTCAATGTTTGAAGACAAAGCAGACCACTCTCACATGGTGATAAGAAAGAGATAAGGCACATTTTCAAGATAATGGAAACCAAGCCGTTGTACCGAATGGGACTCCTACACCAAACTGTGTGAGGTCTAGTTGGGACTTCATACCAGGGAGATCCCCTGAATGTTGGCAGGTCCAACACCGTGAACATTTTTGGCACTAGAAGGAGGGCTAGATAACAATATGAGTGCTCACAATCTGTGTTGAATTTCCACATACTTATCATGACCAACTATAGAGTTCTCTTCCCAAGTGTATGTCTTATGAAAACGACTTTGAGATCTTGAAAGAGCTCTGGAATAATGTTTCACATAAAACGTATGATGGTAGAGCTCATGTAGCCTTGGTAAGACATGTAGTTGGCATTGTAGGTTCTTGTGAAAGACGTGAAAACTTTGAAGATTACATGACCTATGTTCTATTCACATACACACTTCGACGGCACCCAATGCATTGGTGTACCACACTACTGGAAAAATATATCCAGTCTCTCTCTCTCATTTTGTCGTAGAGATAGACCATGCTTTCAATCATTTTTATTGTAGACAACTCGATAAAGAAATTCAGAAATTGCAGAAACCACCGAAATAATCTGTTGAATAATTTCACACACGCTTTTGTAATATTTCATATCGGTTTCCCAAACATGAAATTGGTTGGGAATTTCTTGGTGGAATATTTGAGTATATTCTTTACATATCTAAAAAAATGCAATTCTTGGAATCATTCGAACCCTTCCTAGCACAACTCAGTGTTAGGGCTTCCAAATATAAGATGGATGAGGTCACTGTCACAGGCGAGTTTCCATCCTCTTCTCATCAAATGGCTCTAGCTTTGTAATGTGAGGTGGGAGAAGGTGTGCACACATCTATTCAACTATCACATCCTCTTACCCAACCTGCTCTTGATGTCTATTTAGATTTGGCTTGTAAACATGCTGCTTATCACATGGATTCATTCCCTCAACCTTCATCCCCGCATTCCATTGATCCTCCGGATTGTACTGTCTTGTGTTCTTTCGTTATCGACTCCACATGTGAATTGAATGAGGATCAAGTTGTCGACAATGGGTGTTGTGCATCCAACCTTCACTATCATTCATGATGAGTGTGTGTGGGAATCCAAAGAAGAACCAGCAGTGAAGGATAACTTACTTCTACCAACGCCTCATCTTCTCTATCATGACATCCCTTGTGATTCTGCCACTATTGATTTCCCCTATCAAAACTCATTTCTGAATGTTTCTACTTCCAATCATTCACAGGAAAACCCGATGTGAGTCTGTCATTACATCACGGAGAGGACACATCTTCCTCTGAAAATCCATCCCATCTCTGATCTATCAATTTTGAAAACACAGAGGGCGAACATCCTTGCTTCTCATCTACCTGTCTCCACAATTCATCAAATCATGAGGATGTGGATGAACATCTCGAATTTTCTTATCGTGGTTGTCATGATCCCCGTATTTCTTCATTTTACCACAATTTTGATTCACTCACTCTTAATATGTCTAGGCCATTGGTCTCTAATGATCAATCTATTGACGAAGTGAAAGCCCCGCAGGTTTTGGAGGCACCTCAACTTCGGTTGATGATTATTTTAGGCCCTCATTGTCCTGAGGTTAGTTCCACTTCTGATCATAAAATTGTGAAAACACTCAAGGATCCTCATCACTCTCTACTTCACATCGAAAATCAACCAAGCACCCATATTTTTCTTCCTCTGCTCGAATCAAATGATCCCATCACTCAAGCATTGGAGGAATATTATGTAACGATCGAGCTCGTAAAGCATCAAACATTGGTATTTCTCATGTTCACTGGTATGTAACAATCCAAAGAGTGTGTATGTTTACTGTGTGCACACAGTGTATCACACCACCATGTTAAGTCCGCAGAAGGTCTATCTTGTGCATTCACTCTTTCCTTTTTTGTGGATGTTTTAGAACTCAGAGCGTGTTGGTATTGATTGTTATATCTTTTGTGGTTCTTTTTTCCCTTGATTGTGCTTCTCACAAACCATGCCTTCACCATCATAGGTCAGCCAATGCGTGAGTGGTTGAATTGGAAATACCACTTCATGTGAGTAGACCCATGCACTGTTTAGGGTAGGAGTAGGAGTAGTCTTTTCTTCTTGTTTTTCTTTTATTTTTGGTTTTCATGTTTACTTGCTTGCTTTCTTGGTTTGGTCTTGTTGCTTGCTTGATTTTCTCACTTGTTTTTATTTTACATTACTTCTGCTTTTTTCTTTTTTCTTTCTTTGCTTGCTTGTACCTGTAGGTTATGCTCTTGTGAAACCATGTTTGGCTATTGAGACAAGACAGATGAGTCTAGGAGGAGTTTTACAACTATCAACATATAGTTATCTATTATTCTCTCTCTTTATGAAGAACTTGTTGTCTTCAGTCGATGATCTATTCATGGAAAATACTTTCTGTTCAAAGTGATTCTTAGTGAAAACACAACGCTTGTGCTCTAACTAGTACCACCTACTCCAATGGGTTCTTTTGGGTTAACCCTTGTCAACTCAGTTATATAGAGTAAGGTGAGAGGTAAAACCTTAACAAGTATGTCATAAGTATACATAACATAATTCTAAAGGAAAAACCTCTTCTACTCTCAACAATTCAGAATCCCTCTTCCGCCTCTAAAATAAATGACTGCCTATGCACAGTTCTTAAAAAAATGAAAAATGAATAAGGGGAAAGAAGAGAAAGACTTCATGTGTAGAGATTTGATGCAAGTAACTCCGCCAGGGTACCGATGAGGCTTATTGGCAGTGGAGCGATGCTTGTGTTCCTGCGTGACTCCATCAGGGTACTGCTTATGCCTGCTGGCAACGGAGCAACACCAAAGATGAGACTTAAACACTAACATTTATATTACTTGTGCATTAATATATCCCTCATCCCTAATTGAAATAAATAAGTTGACCTAGCTTGGAATGTGTGCTGACCGATCAAGAGAATGGTATGGACTACATCTTTCAACAAATCTAGTGTAGAAACCATGATGATCAAGGAATTGAACAATACTTTTGGAATGGATTGGCTTTCTTTTCACGAAACAAGGTCCATACAAAGAGCTTGATTTCTACTATTGTGTCGGCAAGTGTTGTAGTGGCTACAACCACCCTCCAAACTTTTGGCTCGCAAGCAAATTTTGGAGCCTATTTTGGATCTTGTGATTGATCATCCTTGGTCACTTGTTGGTAAGCTAATGATTTCAAGCTCCTCTCCTTGATCCTAAGAGTTGTCGATGTTCTCTCTTTATGAAGCATGTGTCATTTTCGGGCATAGGGATTGGTGTTTGTCATGCAAAGGGAATGTTGTCTTACTTCAAGGGAATTGTGTGTGTATGAGTGTTCATCATCACATAGAAATGTTTCAAACTCACCTCACGCACTCTTGTCACGAAGGTTGTTGCATCGAGAGAAGTATGTGTTGGAGAGGTAAATCCCCTCTACGGATAGAGGCGATCCCTACTAGCCCAAAAGCGGTCTAGCAACAATCAAACAATGCTACTCTGCAGGTTCCTAGTTGTAATTAACAAGTGGGTAAAGGACACCTACTTGGATTCCAACGCTATGTTTGATGAAGGGATGATCCTCTTGCTCCTTCGCTCCAGCCGATCACAGTCCTCCACTATCCTCGCGGGTGGACACCTGCTCAAGCAAAGAGAGAACAAACACAAGCGTAAAATGTACTAACAACAACTATATATCAGTCAGGAAAGATATAATTCACATTGATCATTCATAAGACAAATGGGAATGGAACCATAACAGTAGTCATCTATCTTTATTAATCAGAAAATAGAGAGGTACCCTTGTCCCACGGAATTGCTTTGAGCCTCAAAATTGCGTAGTGTTGTCCAAGTTTTCCTGTGGGTCTTACATGCAAAATATGTATACGAGGCTCCTAGGGCCTCATTCCGGTAGTACTCACTGTCTATTGAAATTGAATAGATCTACCACTCAGTGACTACATGAAAAGTTGACAGGGTGAAATTGCTTCCAAACTAGCTGCTCATGGCAATGGTGGAGGCTTATAAAGGAGAAGGAGTCTCCATGAATAGTTAAAGGATGAGCTTTTCCCCAAGAAAAGTGGGTGACCAGGCGAACAGACATGCCAGAGAAAGGATAGCGACCTTTACAATGCTAACAGCCAAGTCTGGAGTCATCTAGAAGGCTGGCTGTTAGAACAAACTCGCCGAAACAGGATCAGCGCAGGTGCCAAACTGGCCTGGTGCACTGGCATCGCAACTCAATTGTAGAAGAGGTCTGGTCAGCGCGTAGTGATACAAGCGGAGGGTGCGCTATTTATGAAATTCGACCAGCGGGGAAAATGCATGTGCTTCCGCGCTGGCAGCGCACCAGTTAAACTATCACCCGCCAGTCAGCACGTTTATTTTAGGAACAGTCGCGATGATCCAATAAACTTAGGCAAAAATGTTTTTTAGCCATTTCAGAGAGCATGAGCTTAGTGAATGTGATTTTATGACACAGTAGGGAGACTGACAAGGTGACAGTCACATTTTACTATGTAACAGGATGAAAGTTGTGATGCTGGCGAGGAAGTAAAAACATATTCTAAGTTATCTTCATCTTGGTCATTGGAAAATTGCGCTGAATGCTGCTGAAACTTGGGAATTTTATTAAGTGAAGTTCGAAAATCTTCAACATAATGGCAAAATTTGTTACATATTCAACACACAACTTGACTTAAGTCTCTTTCTCTTCCTGAAGATTATCCTCTACCTCTGCTTTGACTTCTATTTTGAGATTGTCCTCTACCTTGATTATTATTTCCTTGTCCTTGAAAATTGCTACTTCCTTGGTTGTTTCCTCTACCTTTAAAAGTATTCCTTCCTCCTATGTTAAAATTGTTTCCACTGCTTTGACTTCGACCTCGACTTTGTACATTATGTGCTGCTTGATTCTAATTCCCTCTACCTCTGCCCCGAGAACTGTTTGCTGATGATTTACTAGTGCTGGCCTCTGTGAGAAAAACATTTTCACCAACTTTCTTCTTCTTCCCAAAATTTTTATCATGTTGAGTCAACATTTCACAGAGTTCATCAAACTTTAGTTTCTCTAATTTCACAGTTACTTGTAGAGTCTCCAAACAATGTGTGTAGGAATAAGGAATTCCAGCAATTACAATTGTGACCATAAAGCTATCATCAATTGCAGGAAAACCAACATTAATAATTTCCTGCCTAATATTCTTAAGTCTTGAGATATATTCAAGAAAATCACTGCCTTCAGTTATTTTTTTTTGCAACAATTTTAATTGTAGATCAATTTTCTTTGATTCAGGTTGAGTATCAAAGAGGTCTGTAAAAGTTTTCAAAGCAGACCATGCATCTGTAGCATTTTCTATATGGACATACATTTAGATGTGAGTTTATTCGGCTTAACATCTCCATCACATATAGCCTACCATAATTCATTGTAAATGAGAGTGCTTTCGATGAGACAATGCCATGTTTTATAATATTTTGTGCCTTCAAGTTGTCGGAATCAGAAAACGAATTAATCAACTTAGAGATTGTAGTGTTAAGACTTCACACCACGAATCAAGCTCCAAAAAACTCAAGATGTGTAACACAACAACAACACACGATGAAAAAAACGAACTATCAGTTCTTGGCCTTGACCCTCGAATAGTCGTCAAAACAGGAGAAAATTGACTGAGCTTTGCACTTGGCTCTAGTCAATTTCTCAAATTTTTACAAGGCAACTTTCAAAATTTGACTTTTTACAATGGTGCTTTTGCATAATCTGGTAAGAAAAAAAATTATCCCCCCTCAAAGAAAAATTACTTTGAGTTACACTTATCCCTTCAAAAAATTACAACTGAAATCCCCTTATTACTCCAAAAATTTACAGATCACCTTATTACTCCACAAACCATAAATTCGAAAATTAAAAAATCACCAGATCTCCAACAAAAATATAATATTCCTTATCTCTCCACAAAATTACAAACAATGAAAACACCTTATCACTCCATTAACGTTACAAAATTAAAAAATATTTCTTATTGCTAGCACTCTGGCTTCTCACTGGCAAGATGGATCACGCTGGCTTGTTGCTGGTAAGCTAGCTCACACTGGTAGGATTTACTACAAACAAAAACAAACTGTAAAAAAAGCATTGCAAATACCCAATTGGATAGACAATCCTCTATATTCAACTTAAATGGCAGTTCATATAATCATATTCCAAACAACGGCACAACAGTTGTAGATATCGATTCAACCTCAAATGAAGCAGAGTACAGAGCGACTTGGCAACGGACCCAATGCACAAAGCAACCAATTTAAAAGAACACAAACGAGATTATATAAAATTTTTATTTCCATTTTTCCTGAGGTATTGGAGGAGTCACTTCGCATGTATTTACGAAGCCAATTTTCGTGAAACTAAAGAAGTTGGAGAGTTTTAATCAGAATTTTCTCTGGCTATATCAATTACCTAGAACCTCCATACGTTCGATTTGGAGTTTTGATTTCCATCTTCTGCTTGATTTGGATTTCGATTCCTGTTCTCTGAAAAATGGCGAGAGAGAAAGACAGTTTATGAAAGAAGAATTGTAACGGATTTATGCTGCAAGTACTCGACAGTTGGTTATCGCATACTTTCAATAGCATCTATGGGTGGTGAAAATGGAGGAGCAGAAGGATACAAAGGGAATTCCTCCCGCTTACAGTACTATATGTACAATGGTGAGAAAAAACATGTGTTCGCAGGGATTGCAATATTTGCTGCCGTTTTGAGCGTTCCCTGGTTCTACATGAATCGAGGCAAGAAACATCAATCACATCAAGATTACATGGACAAAGCTAAAAAGGCTCGAAGAGAAAGACTTTGGACAAGCTCTTCTACAACAAACTGAAATGAATCATGCTATTTTGTTTCCATTTGCATGATATCTACGTTGTCCAACAGAATATGAAAACAAATTTGATCGATATTACTCTTCAAACAAAACTGAATAGAAATATGAAAATTCAATTATGTGGTCTGAAATTTCCAAATCTTCTCGACACTTCATAATTCTCTAGCATCTGAGATGAAGAAGATCATGGCCAGTGAGAAACTCGCAGAACTTGCAACAGTGGATCCTAAATGCGTCAAAATGATATTGGCCAATTTCCAGTCAGCTGCACGCTCCTAGGAAAAAAAGATGCGCTATATCTCAGAGCTAGAACCCAAAGTCCAAATTTTGCAAACAGAGGCAACAACTTTGTCCGCACAGCTGACTCTTTTGTAGAGGGATTCAACTGAACTGGGCAGTTGGAATCATGAACTCAAGTTACGCCTATAGGCCATGGAACAATAAGTGCAACACTTTCCCAATCATTCGCTGATCAATTCAATGGAGTTTTCTAAAAACTTGTAGAGCTGGAATCTCCTCTTCACACCCACTGCAACATTATTGGAGCTTTGATACCACAATAATGGTAGAAGTGTCCTCAGACACATAATTTTATTAATCAGAAAAAAAAAATTACATAATTGATTTTGCAAGAGTTTACACCCGAACAACCAAACACTCTTGCAATGAGCTATTTATAAGCTCTTTGTCCTAACTACCTCTAATTATGGATCACTTATTAAATAACAATTGTCGATTTACAATAAATGCTATAAAAACCAACTAGCTAACAAATCTCCTAAAATAGAGCCTAAGATACGACACATTTGGAGAGTCATAACGAGGTACAACAATATGCTAATTCTAAAAGTCTCCATTAAATAATTAAACATTCTAGAATAATAATTATTTTATTCTAATTTTATAACCTATGACAAAAATGTATTTTTGGATCATCTAACAGTTTTTCCTCTCTATTTTCATTTATTTCCAGCTATAACACATTCATATTCAAGTGAAGCATAATTGGAACAAGATTGTCCTAGTGCAGGAAAAGTGTGTTCTATTTCAGGAACATGAAGTTCTACTACAACAACAATTATTTATTAGTACAAGAATAGACCATTCTGGTACAACAATAGAACGTTCCAGTACAGGAACATAACATTCCAGTACAAGAATAAAGCATTCCTAAACAAAATAGAGTATCCCAGTGCAAGAACGAGACTCATTTCGGTAGAAGCACGTGGTTTCTCTAGTACATGAATGAGATATCTTTAGTAAATGACAGAAATTTATAAGTATAATAGAAGATCATTCCTTATGTTATTTTTAAAGAATTGAATTTTTTTATTAGAGGAGCCTATTTCATTTTCCAACATTATTTTCAGATTGACTACAAGGCATGCTTTAAATTTTCTGTCAAGGTTTCTTTGCAAGTATTTTTCTTGAATTGAATCCAGTACCCAATGTGGCTTAGTATTGTTTTGTTGAATATTTTCTCTGCAATTTCATTTCGTGTTGATTATGCAAAATTTAGTTAGAAGGTTAGAAATAGGACTTAGAGAAGTTAAACAATAAGTATTTGGCATTTCCTATGCTACTCCTCTAAGCTTACATGGCCCTGTTTTGACAAATTAAGTGTTGAAGGATTTTAATGAACTGTAACTCTGACACCCAACATTTTGGTGTTGTTTTCGGGGAGGCGATTGGAAGAAATATGCTAAAGACTTATGATTTTTCTGTAATCAGGGTAGGTCTACTTTATTTTTTCACGCAACATGATTCTATTTTTTCAAAGAATTTTATTTGAATTAATTTGTGCGTTGTCTTTTTTTACTGCAAAATTTGATTGAGTTTTTCAGCAAGTTTTTCAATTGTTATTTTTTGTTAATTTATTTTAAATTGTATGACTAGAAGAGGTAGGGGTTCAAATCCTAATAAGGCGCGAAGACATAGTGATGAAGAGGAAAATTGTCGTCATATTTGGCCTTCTCTTACAGATAGAAAGTTTAAGAAAACACAGACCACCACATTAGTATTGTCCACCTCGACTCTTGGGACAATAACGCAGTAGTTTCACAACCAGTGGGTGGAGGGAAAGAGACTACTGAAACTCAAAAGATCATCTTAAACCATAATCAACTTTCACATTGTGTTGAGAGTGGTTTGATTGGAAGAAGAAGGATGGAGGATCATGCTGAAGGAACTGGTTAGAATCAACTAAATGAGGAATAGTACACCTTTGAATTTCCCATTGTGGATCCAAATGGAGTAGTTTAGATGAAGATTATTCTACCCTTCTTTCTCTCTCATTTCCATGGTAGGCTACATGAGGACCAAAAATGTTTTTTTATTTGAGTTTTATATACTGTGTAGAAGCTATGATTATTCTTCAGATGACAAAAAGTTAAAACTATTTCTTGCAACTCTCAAGGATCCATCATTACGTTGCTTCATGGGGTTAGGAGGAAATATTATAGCCTCTTTGTAACAAATGAATAAAGTATTTTTAACTAAATATCAGGAATATTGCGAAACAATAATTTGCATAAGGTGAAGAAAAAACCTTGGAATATTGCTTAGAAATATTTTTAAACATTCTTCAAAGCTCAAAACACAAATTGGATTTAAGTTCTATTACAACCTTGTTTTTGTGAGGACTTACTGATTATGCTAGAAATAATTTGAATTTTCTAGGACAAGGGGATATTTCTCAAAATAATTTTTATCAGTTTTGTGACTTGTGGGGGAAATTTTGACGCAATAAATCTAGATCTGGTAGAGGAATTTGAAGTAATTCTAAAAATAGAATATTTGGATCCACGAATCCTATGATTATTGGTTTGGAAAATAAAATGGAAAATATGAGAACTAAAATTATCAATACTATTAGAAAACAAATAGATTCTTTAAAATTTCAGCAAAAAATTAGTAGAAGAGCAAGAAACATTGTTCATTTATTGTCCTAAATGTAGGAAAAATCATATTTTGTGTGAATGTCCTGAAGATGTTAAGAGTGCTAATAAATGTGTGATATGTATAGGGAAACATTATACCGAGGAATTCCCTTCTAGAGCGGGATTGAAGGCTGCATTCGAAGGAGAGCATCAGGAACCTGAGCCACTACATGCTATGGGAACACAGAAATTCTGGCCTTAGGTAGGTACATGTATGACTCCTGAACATACTCTATATTTTTCTTGTTATAATGCACCACCATATTCCTAGCAAAATAGAAATTACTCTCAGCCTTGGCAGAATGGGCATCAATTCCAGTATGGAGAGGATCGCCACACTATCACTACCCTACACTAACACAATGATATCCTACTACTTATGCACCTTTTCCCATGGCCTAACCTACAACACCACCAACTTTACCTCAACAAACACAGGGCATGCCATCATTACCATTAACACCATCCTTTTGACTACCTCAACTACCTACACAATTGGTACCAAACCAAAATAATAAAGTGGTCCAAATAATCCATTCTACCAGACAATTTTCTTTCCCTATTTTTCAGACTATGGCAGTTGGTGTTAATGAACTTGGACTGAGATCGGGAAGGGTAGTAAATCTAGAAAATAAAAAACAAAAACAACCCATGGTGATCATTGAGGAGAATAGTGAGGAGGAAGTTCCCAGTCACTTGAAAGGAGATGTCACCATTCAACCCATTGTTGCACATTCAGAGAGCTTACCATCTTCATCAAACCAACGTCACTTTCCAAAGAGGCTGGATATGGAGAAAGATTACCTGATGTCTGAGTCTAACCTGGTTATCGAACTTAGGGATATTTGCATAAATGTTCCTTTTATTCAGGTCATTAAAGAGATCCCCATTTGCACTAAAATTATTAAGGATCTCTATCATAAAAATCCAAGGAGGAAAAGAGTATAGCCTTATACTATCCAATTTGTTGGAAGAGAAGTTGAGTTAATGATAGGGAGTGATCAAATGGAAAAGTATACTGACCCTTGAAACCTAGTTTCTCCTGTCCAAATAGGTGATGTCCTTGTGTCCAACATATTAATAGACCTAGGAGAAGATATCAATGTTATGACATGGAAAACCATGGAACAACTTAGGTTGGACCACATCTTCCATACCCGTATCATGCTTGAACTTACTGACCAATCTAAAATCAAGCGAGATGGTGCATTAGATGATGTGTTTGTTTTAATTAATTCTTGGTAATACCCCACAGCCAAAAAATCCTATTCGAGGACATCCCTTGATTTTGGGATGACTATGACTTGCCACAACAAATGCCTATGTAAGATGTTGCTCTGGTGATATGTATATTCCTCATTGAGATGTTAGGGAAAATGTCACCTTGTATCCACCTGCTAGATCCATTCAGAAGCTTTGAGATACCTTATGGCTAGACTATGACAGTAGTGATGAGGAGACTCGATTTGTTTCTTTCATCCATCAATATACCGAGTCAACTGAGGAGGGTGACATTCAGGATTTCTTGAACAAATTGGATACTATGTAAAATTTGGATATACTGTCTGATATATTTAGCCAAAGTTTTCAAGAAAACTATGATTCCAAACCCTTTCCACTATAGAGTTTAGTTTCATCTACTATCATTCTGGAGTCTAAGACCGCTCTTCTTGAGATTAGTCCAAGAAAATATTTGTATATTAGTTCATACTTGGACCAATCCCAACAAGAGCAACTTATGAGCTTGTTACGAGACCTATTGTAAATACTATTGCGGGGGAGGGGGAGCTGGTGAATCAATATTAGCAAATCAATAACTTTTTCATTTCCATAATCAGATTCATATACGCTACTTCAGTTAAGGGAACTTGTGTGCATATGCAAATTTGTTTAATGCAACTAGAGTATGTCCAACAAACGTATGATTCAGTTAATTCATCATATCTTGATCTTTAATCAGTGCATCAATACTTCATTAATCATATAAACAGTAACCAAGTGTATTAAAAATAGAACAGATCATCACACATAAGAAACACACATGAACACCATGATTTGAGATGGAAACCCAATGTGGGTGAAAACCACCTACTGTAGTTGTCTCTATCTTTCTTTTAAAAAGAAACTTCTTTTTAAAATATTTTGTACTGGTGTAGTCATATATCAATATGCAGGCTTCTACTTGCAGAAGGCTATAGCCTTCTCTCATTCTCCAGCTTCTCCTGGAAGGGAGCTACAACCCCCTAGCTCTTGTACTACCTGATGTACTAGTACATAGGTGTTGACTTACAGAAGGCTACAACCTTCTCCTTTCCTCCAGGGACCACGTTTCATAAATTTTCAGACTGGATACTCCTGGAACACAACATCATAACCTGAAGGTTGCATTTCATCTAATTTTCATGCTGGACCCATCAACAACATTGAAGCTCAATATCAATCACCACTACAATACATCCATCAACTATATCTGCATCAACCAATCATTGAGGCTCAATCTAAATCAACCAAACTCAATTAGTCACTGACAACCTCTGAACCTCTAACACAACTGAATCAATCATTCATTGATACTTTAGTCAATCAACTATAATAGATAGATCAATACATAGTTTTGAGTTAGTTATCATTCAGAATCAGTTGTCATCTTAAAACCATGCTTTAGATTGTATACGCTATTTTGCAGAAGCCAACCTGCGTGTATACGCAGCTTCCCTGAAGCAAACCAGTTTGTAGATGTGCAAACACTTTGTTGTACTTCTATACTTCAAATATAATCATACATAGAGGATAGAACATGTGTTAGTGATTAGATCTAGCCCATTCATTACCAGATCAAATAATGATAAGTCATTATGATCCTGATCCATCATTACATTTCATCCATTAACGTTGAATCTAATCACAATCAACGAATATGAATATGGAGAATACTGTCACCAGAAAAACAATCACCAGAACACACTATATAACCCTAAATACTACAACATAAAACAAAACCCTTATAGATCATACTTCGGAAGATATATGCTACCTCCATAAGCCAAACCAGCGTGTATACACCCTTTTACTAAGGGAAACCAGTGTACAGATCAACAACTTCCATCCTTTGAGGTATACGCTACTTTTGTATGCTGAATCGGTGTGTATACGCCATTTTTCCAAAGTCAACCTTCGTATAGATCTGGAAAAGCTAACTTAAAGCATCTCAACTATTTCAAACTTCATTCATACCCAGATCATCACATTTACATAACAATAAAATGCGTCAGTATTCAGATGTAGAATGTTCAAGATCAAAACACATAATTATAATATAGATAAGTCTTCATGACCCCAATCCATCAATGTTCATCAGCCATATAGGTGCCTCTTTAGTTCAAATCAAGAAAAGTATCACAAAACCATAGCCATCATACTAGATCTCACACTTCATCAGATATTCATCATTTGCACACTTACACCTTGGCCTAATGATCTTCTTCTCCTTATATAGCTTTAGTCCTCTCTCAATACCATGGAACAAAACCAGGTAGGACCAATACCTAGTGTCAATACCTCAGACCAAATACCATGGACTAAATACCAAAATACCATGGACCAAATACCACAGACCAAAACTTAGTTTTCTATCATGTACGCACCTTTCCTTTTGTGAAAGTGCATGTGTATGTTATACGTGCCTTTGTATATAGTGAACCTGTGTGTATACACTACTTGGTATATAGTGAACCTACGTATATACACGACTTGGTATATAGTGAACTTGCATGTGTACACGACTTGGTATATAGTGAACCTGCATATATATGTGACCTGGTATATAGTGAACCTGTGTATACCTTTCTTTCTTGATTCTGTGGAAACAACGCCAAAATGTTTGGTCAATTTAGTATTCCTAAATTGATATCATTAATTGTCAACCCGGGGCTCGTGAGCTGATGAAGTGAAGGTGTACTATATGTACTTAAGCAACCTCTTAAAGTTTTTTGTCATTTGGGGGTGTTGTTTGTGATTATTTTTATCTTCCTAAGATGAAATGATGTATTTATAAACAAATGAGTGATGGTGTGTGTGGAGTGAATTCTAAATGAGTGACGGTGTGTGATTAGTGATTCCTAACTAATTGCTGAGAAAGGAATGCTTTGAAGGAAATGAATTAATATAACTGAAAGCAAAGAACCACTCTTCTAATGGCATTAGACACCATTCATGCTGCTGCAAAAATAAGAAAATCACTTAAAAGACCAATGATAAAGTTTATCTCTTCCTAACTCTCTGCCTCTAACACATAGTACTGTGTAAGACACGATTAAGAAGTAGCTAAAAGTAAGTCTAATAACTGATAAAAATGAGAAAATCTACTTTAAAGACTAGTGATATTATTTTGCTCTTTCTAACTCTCTACCTATATCACATAGTACTGTGTAAAGCACAATTAGAGAGTAGCTAAGGATTAGTCTAGAAAGCACTCAAAGCCAGCTGCAAGTGATTAGTATTCTGTTCTCTAAAAAGATAAACAATTTATAGTAAGAGACCATACATATATTAGCAGACAGTTTTGAAAATTAAAACTAAAAACTAATTATGGAAATAAAATAAGGAGCAACAGCTTTAAATCTGTCAACTGAAACTACCACTAGATGCAAAGCAAACACAAAAACACATTAATAATCCCGGGTCAAAACCTGCAAAAAGCAATGCTGATCAGCTTAAAGAAAGGATCAAAAACAAATTAAAGAGAAGCAAATTATGTTGTACATAAATCAAGAAAAGAGAATGCTGAACATGAAAATACTATACAAGGCTAGTATGAACAAGGGCCCTCCATTCACATAACCCAAGAAAACTCAAAGTGTTGAAAGCTCCAAAAAAACACTGGTTCTATTACTCCATATGCAGAAATTTACAGTAAAGAGTACTAGAACAGCACTATAAAAACAGAGTTTTAAAAACGCTTAAAAATTATAACAAGTTCACCAACATACAGCAAATAAAAGTCTCTTAAGCGTACGCAGACGCAAGTATTTATAGGCATCTGAAGGATAGCCTATGCGTGCTGCTAGAAACGGAAAATAACAAACTGTCATGTGCAATTAAAACTAAATAAACATGTCATGAGCCTGCGTGGGTGAGCTGGAGGTCCTGGTCGTCATGGGGATTAAATCCAAACTTAAATTATGTTCCCCACGTCCTGCAAAACACGGGAAAGCCACCGTCTGAGCTGACGTGACCAAACAGCTCACGCATCACCGTTAGCTGCCTTCGTTGACCGGATCTTGCCCCTGTTTGACCGGAGGTATGGATGACGTGGATGATTGAAAAAATGGCACA